>JBCAUG010175134.1:0-19966 GCA_038406175.1 Haplosyllis leylae | reverse complement strand
ATCTGTTGGGCAGGAGATTTCTGAAGTGAGCTTTGTTTGTTTCATGCACCACTTCACATATTGGACTTTGTTCATTTCTAAAATCAATAGAGCATGACTTTATGATTCACACAGACAACCAAATAGTGACTTAGCTCAGTTGGGAAAATATTAGAGTGATGATCCAGAGGTTGTGGGTTCAAACCCCACTGGTGACAATTGTTGACTAAATTAATTTTGTTCTGTCTAACTTTTAGATCTATCAGATAATCTGATAGAAATGCGTATCATGGAAAACTAGAATTAGTATAAAACTTATATATACAGAAATTGATGAAAAATTTACGTAACTACAAAATTAGCCTTACAATGTCCTGCTTACATTCTGTCTCTTGCAACTGAGTGATACTTTTTGCATCATGCAGGCCATATTACCCACAAGGAGGCTTTTATGGTGGCAGCAACTACTGGGGATATCCTAACACGTGAGTTTATGTGTTCTGCATTTTATCGCGGATTAAAGTGTTTCTGACGTATACACAGTACTCAGTATTGATGGTCCCTCGGGAAGGTTGTTATTTCTCTCAAGTCCTTCCATTGAAGCTCAACTTCAAATTGATCTGTATTGTTGAAATGAATTATTCCCATTGTAGATCTAGTTTTCCTCTCATTCACGTAGCAGTTGTCTATGACTGGTTGAATACTAATATATGTAAATTAACCTCTGTTTGTACGTCAGAAAAAATCACTTGCGTCCTTTCAAGAAAGTTAGTTTTGAGACCATTTGTAAGTGCTCCCCAAAACTGAATTTCCGAGACACGTACAGAAATTGAAACACGCGTATTTTTTCTATTGTTAACATTTGTTTTGACTCCAGCGCACGAGTTGTTTTCCCACAGGATTTACACTTGCGATCCAAAGCAGATTTTTAGGATTACCTTCCGGTGTCCTATGCGCCAAACGCGTTTCGGCTGTTTTATTGAAGATGGAGTATTTGTCCTGCAGGCTTCCGTTCGTTGGACAACCCATCTTCCCATTTACACCGCAACCAATGACAGCCTTCCGCTATTTTCCGGTTACTTATCCGTACACCTACTATCCGACGAATCCATTTATTCAACCAATTCAACCATTTCTACCAACACTACCAATACAGCCAATACAACCAACACAACCAGTGGGACCAATTCAGCCAACCAATCCTGTGCTTCCTGTTCAACCCACAGCAATGATTTCAACGAGTGAGTAACCTTTTCTTGACCAATTTTTCATCAAAACAATTCAGATAAAACCAAGCTGTTAATAGTTCTGTCTCCAACTTTTAATAAATGAAGTCACGTGGTTTAGTTACATGTGGATGTGGAATAGTGTGAAACTTTGTTTTAGCTGGATGTACCAACAGTGGTGAATGCTACAATGGAGGCCAGTGTCTTCCTTCTCCTACCCAGGCTGGAGTTCAAATGCAAGGGCAGTGCCAGTGTCAAGGCAATCTTCAAGGTCCTCAATGTCAAGGATTGGTCGTTACTAGTATGTTCCCTATATTTCTCAAAGCGATGGTAAAAATTCCTATCAAACTATTTTTCAACATGTAGAAGAACATGTAAGAAAAATTACTATTTTAGATGCTGTTTGTACAACTGGAAACATCATAGGTGTGACAAGCTGTGGACAGGGAGGTCAGTGTTTACAAAGAGGACCTTTAGAAGCATACTGCGTTTGTCCCGTCGGAACAACTGGAGTGGATTGTTCTGGAACGACCGTCCCTCTTGCATCAGCAGCTGCATTTCCGTCTATGTTCGGCAGACCTCCATTCGTGTCTCAAGGAATCAGTTTTAACATCCAGCCATTTCAAAGATATTCTCGAGTTTTCAACGCCAACAACGCTGGAGTGCCAGGACGGAGGTTGATGGCGGGGACGCCGAGAAGTCAACCGTCTTTGTATCGGAGTGCATCGGCGTTAGCAAAAGATGAAGAAAGATCTCGAAAAGACGACGATCTACCGTGAATCATTCTATTGGCTTCGGGGCTACCACAGTGTCTTCTTGCTTGTGCCTTTCCCTATTTAGCAGTAGTTGTGGTAGACGTTGTAATTTTAATGACATTGTAAAGTGATTTTGTCAACATAATTGTCATTTTTGTTGTAAAAACAAAAGGAACTTCTGGAATACCTGATTGTATTTAATTTGGGTAAAATTACTACTGACCCAATGTGAATATGATAGCAGGAAAGATATTCACTTTGACATACATGTCAACTTAAATGTCAACGAAATACCCGTACCCTTCTTTTGAAGTGTTGCAAATAAGCGTCAACTTAAAATTTGCAAATAATGTATTTTAGGAATTGAAAAAAAAATCTGTGACTTCCATGTATTCTATTTCTTGACAAATAAATTATCTCTGTGTTCGTTAAGAGATCCTCTGGTTTCTTTGATGATGTGCATTATTTTTTGTCTCAGAACAATCATGATGTACAACAGAAAACATACTGTGTGTTGTACGGTTCAGGTGTATTGCAAATAAATTGCTTTAAACAAGAGACACTGATAGTTCTGTTATTACTTATTTTCTTTTGTTGTTGATTTAACCCTTTTATTTTATAGGGCTTTTCAGACACAATCGCCCACTGGACTACCTTGGTAAGGAAAGAGAATGCTTGCATAGTGTAATTTCAATTAGATAATCTTCGAAATAGAGTAGTTATTGAGAAGAAAGTTATTTATCCTAACCCAATAAAAACTTTCTGCAGGTCTAGGTAGTAAAGTCAGTTACCTTCCTTGCAACGAAGTTTAGGAATTTCAGATCGCTATTCTTGGTTTAGTTTTCAAGGAAACCCTTGCACCAATAGTCTTGTATTACTGAGTTACTGTCAAAATATTGCATGTCAGTCTTTCAATTTTATTTTGAATAAGCCATATGATTTTTTCATTGAGGGGAATCACTGTTTGACATGTGGGAGTCAAAATGCAAGTCTTGAAAAAAAAACAACAATCAGTGACAATATTTGCATTTTTGTTCATATTTTGCATTCTTATCATTGTATCAAGTTTTCCTACAATTCTTATGAAGTATTCAGTTATACAATCAAATACGCCTTGTGTTGCATGAGAATGGACTGTAGTTTTCCAGGCAAATTTAGGTACCAAGCAATGAGTGATATGTATTGATTCAAATATACGAAACACATATTGCTTGGATGCAAATTTTTAAGTTTCAGAGATAGCACATTTTGACCACATTTTTCACCAATGCATTTATTTGATCAGGTGCTTAGATATCACCCTTGCTTTTTGGTTTTGCTTTGTAGGCTTGGATACCAGACCGGTTATGGGCTCTATGGAAACGGGCAATCCTACTATTCCAATAGTGGTTACCAGCCTTGGGGTGCATACCAAAGTTATCAATTGCCCTACAGAAATGGCTATAACGGATATTATGGCAATGGTGCTCGATATGGTGGTGCTTATTCCCTCGGTTATCAAGCCCCTTACAGCACCACTTATGGTGAAGCTTCGGCTCCATACAACAATTATTATCACAGCTATTATAATAATGGCGCCCGATATGGTGTGGGCTATCAAGTACCTTACTATGGTTCTGGAGCTCGTTATGGTGTTGGCTACCAAACACCTTACTATGGTTATGGTACCCAATATGGTGTTGGCGGTTACCAAGCACCTTACTATGGTTATGGCTATGGAACCTTGCCTTATGGTAATAGGGCTCGTTATGGTGGTAATTACGCCTTAGGCTATCAAACACCATACAGTGGTTATTACGGTAATTATTACCGAGGTTACCAACCTAGTAATTTGATCTATGACAAAGGCTACCAAGCAGTGAATCAGCCATATTACCAAGCAGGATATCAACTACCATACAACAGAGGTTACGTAAACTACGGAGTGGGATATCAAGGTTATCCTCTCTATAACTACGGAGCTCAAATCCTCCCCCGCGCTACCTATTACCAGAACTACCAACTACCTGCTTACCAGCTCTCAGCTTATAGACCTGCAACCTTCTACCAACCTTATGCAAGCAGGTTAGTATTGTAGTTTAACGTTGTTTCTACGGTATCAGAAATTGGAATTTTCGTTTGTACTTTTTTCCAGCCCACCTGGATATGAGGTCGTCTATTTGATAGGAGTAGCCAATTCCAATAACCTGTTACCGAGTACTCAAAATTCCCAATACCAGATTCTAAGCCAGTTGTTAACCCAACTTAGTCCAGCAAATACCCGTAACTACTTACTCCAAATACCAGCCACAGGGAATATACCGCAGCCATCGTATCAAATTATTTCATACCTTCCAAAATTAAATCAAGGCCCAATTTATATACCACAAGTGTATCCACCTTCAGGACAACAGGTCCAATACAATCCTCAGACGATCTATCGACAACAAATACCATATTATCAAGTGCAACCCTCTTCATATTACCAACGACAAATATATTATCAACCGACTTACAGGCAACCTGTTTATCAGCAACCTATCAATTACCAAATATACAGCCAACCAACATATCGACAACCAGTCCAATATCAGATTTATAGGCAACCCGTATACCAACAACCAATCAATTACCAAGTGTACAGACAACCCGTTTACCAACAACCAATCAATTACCAAGTGTACAGACAACCTGTATACCAACAACCAATCAATTACCAAATATACAGACAACCCATTTACCAACAACCAATCAATTACCAAGTGTATAGACAACCTGTATACCAACAACCAATCAATTACCAAGTGTACAGACAACCTGTATACCAACAACCAATCTACAGACAGCCAACTGTAACATACAGACCGCAACAATTACTGTACACACAACGACAGACAACTTACTACCAACCTCAGTTTTATCAGAGATACTACAACACACCATATTATTACCAAGCATACCAACCTCAAGGTCGAGTGAACGGATTCCAAGCTCCTTACAACTTTTACAACAGAAGAGCCCAGGTAACAGTTCCTTACAGGCGACCTGCAAACCAATCACCACCTTACCAAATTCAATATGTCCAACAATCTAGACCAACCTATCCGATTCAGCAACCTTTGTACCAGTTACCAAACTATAGGCCACAATACTATCAACTTCCTCAAATAACTCTGCCACAAGTTCCTTATCGGCCCCAAACCTACTATCCACAAGTACAACAGCAGATATTAACACCTCGACCACCCGTCCAATTGCCCCAGTTCCAGTACTATCCTAGGACTCAACAAAGGTAATATTTCACCGCATTGGCTTGGATTTAAAATGATCGTTTGTTTAAAAAAAACTTTAAAAGGAGAATCTCCATCGCTATATGACTAATACTTGAATAAATAATAGTGGTTAGTTGCATTGAAATGAATGATTTTATGTGTCGTCTTATCTTTCAGTTCCAACGGTATTCCGTGGTCACTCTATGCTCTGGGATACAGCACACAACAACCTTCGTTATAGTAAGTGGGAAAGGTTGCAGTTTTGATGGCAATTTCTTATCATTCATCTTATCCCCCAAGAGCTGTTTCTACCAGCTTACTTCTAATGATAAAACATTGTCATTTTACACTGAAAATGTCGATATCGTACTTGAATAAGTTGAATGTTATCAAAAGTGGAAACATGTGTCACGTAGCTCGTATCTTACTCCTTTGAATTCGTTTTTCTGTATGTCATCAAGGTTGACCCCCCCATCAACTACACATGTTGTTATCTGTAGCTGTAGCAGTCAGTGTCTCTTTACACATATTCTGGCTTGTAGATTATCCAACCTATTGATCCAACCTTGTTAGTACTCCTTTGCAATTGCTTTCTGCCTTTCAGCCAACCTATTTACGGGGGATATACAGGTGGATACAACCTCGGTTATGGTTATCCCGGTTTTAACTACGGCTACAACTACCCAGGATACAATCTAGGTTACACCTACCCGGGTTATAACTATGGTGCCACATATCCAGGATATAACATTAATAATAGATACCCAGGATTCAACTATGGCTATCTCAACCCGGGACTTAACCTTGGTTACAATTACCCAAGGTACAACTATGGCTATGGCAACCTGGGTTACCTCGGTTCCACTCTGTATCCCCGATACACCTATGGTTATAATTTGGCCAATGCCTATCCGTACCTTGGATACCAATTTCCTGGATACTATGGGTATGCAATACACTTTAATAACTAGTTCTGTTCTAAAATCAAGACATTGAAGAAGAATTGGGTATCACAAATTTGTAAAATACAAAATTTAGAAAGGGTGTTTTTATTACAGCCAAGCAGTTGGGTATCAACCAGGATTGAATTACAGGTAACATTTTACTCATTTCATTGATTAAGTTTCCATTTTAAAGTTCGAACCAACCAATGTTAGCAATAGATTCACTGGCTAAAGATTATTTATCGTTAACTGATAATGAGGGTAAGTTACATGTGAATGATTTTCAATTTTAACAATGTGACCCTGTATGTGTTTGACAGTAAAAAATCAAAACATTGAAGAAGAATTGGGTATAACAAATTTGTAAAATATACAAAATTTAGCGTATTTCTAATTTAATTAATTATTTCTTAATTAAAGAAAATTAGTGTTAAATAAATATTATCAGTATATTATTTTTGTATGGTTTCAGGGCTGTTGGGTGAGTATGCACTTCTATGAGAATGTCTTTTAATAAACGATATCACTAACTCGATGCACACTTGGGAAATTTTGAAAAGGAAGCTTTACATCGATTTAATGGGATTGTGTACATTAGCCTTACGGTTTGACAAAGAATCTAATTAAAGTACTAAACAAGTTTTTCTTGTAAGTTTCGACTTAAGAACGCATTTTCATTTATTTGTATCATAGGGACAATGCAATTTATACAACAAACAATCCACCATATTCTTTGTATGCTCTGCAGCTACTGTTAGGAACTGGATATCGGTAGGTGTAAATAAAATCTTGCCTAAAATATTTAACTTTCTATTGTATTTTTCATAGTTGTGGCATGTATTATTATCATGTTATGTCACAATCAACGGAGGATCTGCATTACATTCGGCTTTTTGTATTCATAAGTGTTATGTGCAACAATCGATGGGATTTCGGTGCTTAAATAATGCAAGGACTAACGTTTTTGTATTGTTTGATGTTTTTGTGTACTTTCTTTTTACAGTCATTAAATATTTACAAAATGACTTTACTTTCCAAAGTAAAATTGGTGTTTTCAATATTGTAGACCTGGATTCACAGGAGGAACCTATCCTGGATATTTTGGTGCTGCTTTGCCTGGGTAAGTCAAAATGTGTCCAAAACAATTGTTTAATTTATAATAAAACCAACAGGTTAGAAATCTTCATTGTGGCTAAACTACATTGCTACAAACAATTCCTGGCAAAAGTTCTCACCTCACCTGTAGAATTAAGAACACTAACCACCGTCAGCTTGATTTTGGTACAATTTCTCGTTAATTATACAGAAAATTACATTACATGACAGTTTTGTTGCTTCTGTACAGTTTTTACTATATTTGTTTTTTTTTGACAATTTCAGAACACGAATCAGTTTGACTACACATACATCACCACATTTTCTCTCGTCTTGAAAAATGTTCTCTCGCTCTGTTCTTGTCTTTTTTATTATGAAAACTTTTTAATGTTCTGACAGTTCCCTGTGTGTTATTTTATTGTATATGGTGATTATTTGTATTCTAATATTTCCAAAGATTTCTCAATTTATGTTAAGTAAATCCAAGGTAAGCTATCTTTATTTAAAGAGGATCGCCAAAGCTACTATACAAGGTGAGTAAGGTAGGTTTTGACATTTTTTCCATAATAACACAAACCAAGATATATATTGATGAATATTTTCCAACATGAGATATATAGTGGCATTACTTACAGTGGATACGGTTATGGAATTCAAAATCAACCGTATTATACTGGGTACAACCCTGCGTATTATGGAGTATGGGGAAATAGTTATGGTGGTATGGGATATGGTGGAATCGGATCCGGTGGAATAGGTTTCGGTGGATTGGGGTATGATTAAACTTTGCACAGTGAATTTCAATCCATTAAATAAATCTGAAAACATGATGAACATTTCATGTAAAATTTATTCCATGATGAAGTAAGTACTAGTTTTGGAACTATTTGTCCTAATTTTGCAGCACTGGGTACAGTTTACCAAGTGTAGGTGTAGGGTATGCCATGCCAACTTACAGACTTACTTATGTACCAACCTATAGAATAGGATATAGGTAATAAGTGTTTCCACAATAATCTATTAATTTTAAACAAAAACTCAAAATATGATATGACGTTTATTTTGTCATACACACAGAGGAGATATATTGTAGCGGGATCTGGGTTTTGTGAAAGGTGGAAGTGGGTGGACTAATTTCAACTGTAAAACATTCCAATGAGAGTAAAACAAAAACATCCACAGAAAAACAAACATCAAAAACATGGGTGCACTCCATCATAGACAGACAGAAAGACAGACAGATCTATAGTTGTAATTTACGCACAGAAATTTTACTCATAAATGAAAGCCAAATGCACCAATCTTTGACACATATCTACAGCCACACTTCCATGTGGATATATTATTAAAGATATCTTTGTTTACCTTGTTGGGGGGGTGGACAAGTCATGGAATAAGCAGTTGGGTTGATTCAATTCTAATGTCTCGTGGGAAAATTGTACGAATTAATTAATTAATAGTTGATTTCGAGACCAAACAAAGCATGCATAAAGAAAATTGTACTGAAAAGTTTGAAATGATTTTATGATGACATATAATTCATCACATGATAGAGAAGAAGAAGCTTTTCTTTTGAAACATTCCGCCCTAATTTTGCAGCATTGGCTACAGTTTACCGCCTGTAGGTCTGGGATATTCAATGCCAGCTTACAGAGTTGCTTATGTACCAACCTCTGGAATAGGATACGGGTAATAATTTTCAATATACAAGTTTCAATAGCAATCTCCAATGAATTATTTTGGGAATGATACATTCTGTTTGGGAATAACAATTAGATCTATTATCATATCCAAGTACAGAATAACCATTATAATATGTGTACATTCATATATTCAACAAAAAATTGAAAGTATGATGTGATATTTTATTTAGTGGCTTTGGAGGATATGGAGGTGGGATTGGAATGGGTATGATGCCTAGTTATGGATATGGAGGAACAGGGTATGCAAATTCAAAATAAAATCAATTCATTTGAAAAGGTGCAGGTTATCCACCATATTTAACATGGAAATGTTTATTTTTTCATTCAATATTGGGACGAGTTTAGTGCTTGGCATTGGGTATGGAGGGGCTACAGAGGCTCTGGGTAGGCAACTTGTACCCTACAGATAACCAATTGAAAAAGAGCCCAAAACTACACTAAATACTTTAAAGCAACACAAATAGAGGGACGTGCAAACAACAAATTCCATGTTCTCTCCATGCATTTTGTTCAAACAGCTATGCGGGTGACAACCAACCATATTACACAGGAATAAATTATGGTACCGGTTTTGGTTATGGCAACATTTATGGGTCCATTGGAAGCGGAGGATTAGGGTAAGTGTGTACTCGAAAAACATTTGCCAAAATTACACTATATTCTTGATGATAATGGCTAATTTTAATATATTAGTATTGATGGTATTCATATTGATATATTAAAATGTACTTTATGTTGCTTTTAGGGGTGCGTGGGGAGGATACGGGGGTTATGGGGGAGCAGTGGGTTATGCAGTGCCCGTAGCTGTAGGAGGATGGGGAAACTATGGCGGGTATAGACAAGGAGGAACAGGCTATGCAATTCCAATTGGCTATAGTCGAGGAATAGGGTACGGCGGAGGAGGTATAGGCTATTCCGTTGCAGTGCCAGCAACAGGCTACGGAGGGTATGGAGGGTATGGAGGAGTAGGTCATGCAGTTGCAGTTCCAGTACATGCAGGGTATGGAGGTTATGGGGGTTATGGTGGGGGCTATGGAGTAGGTTACGCAGTCAGAGTTCCAGTACAGGCACTGTTTGGAGGGTATGGAGGTTATGGGGGTTATGGTGGAGGCTATGGAGGAATAGGATATGCAGTTGGAGTTCCAATGTATGGAGGTTATGGGGGTTATGGTGGAGGCATTGGCGGCATAGGTTATGGAGGATATGGTGGGTATGGGGGTTATGGTGGAGGCTATGGAGTAGGTTATGCAGTTACAGTTCCAGTACATGCAGGGTATGGAGGTTATGGGGGTTATGGTGGAGGCTATGGAAGTGTAGGTTATGCAGTTGGAGTTCCAGTATATTCAGGGTATGGAGGTTATGGGGGATATGGTGGAGGTTATGGAAGTGTAGGGTATGCAGTTGCAGTTCCAGCATTTGGAGGTTATGGGGGTTATGGTGGAGGTTATGGAGGTGTAGGGTATGCTGTTGCAGTTCCTGCTTATGGAGGGTATGGAGGTTATGGGGGTTATGGTGGAGGCTATGCAGGAATGGGTTATGCAGTTGGAGTTCCAGTATATGGAGGTTATGGAGGTTATGGTGGCATAGGCTATGGAGGATATGGTGGGTATGGGGGTTATGGTGGAGGCTATGGAGTAGGTTATGCAGTTGGAGTTCCAGTACATGCAGGGTATGGAGGGTATGGAGGTTATGGGGGTTATGGTGGAGGCTATGGAGGAGTGGGTTATGCAGTTGGAGTTCCAGTATATGGAGGGTATGGAGGTTATGGTCGAGGTATTGGTGGCATAGGCTATGTAGTCACAATGCCAACAATTGGGTACGGAGATTATGGGGGCTACGGGGGCTACGGGAGGGGAATCGGATACGCAGTTCCTGTGTACACGGCGACAAGGTAAGTATGATTTTTATAACGTAATTATTTTAGTATTTGGGATATCTGTTTTGTTTCACCCAGGAAATTATCTTTCAGGGGAATTTTATTACATTTATGTAGTTTCATGCACTTTGATTTCACTGTTTAAATTTAGAGATGTTTCTTCATGCCACTTTTTTTGTATTTTATTACCGCCCGCGTACGAAGTACGAGGGAAGGTAATGTTTTCAGTTTGTTTATCAGTCCACAAGGAGCAGGGGGTACCCCAGTCTCTGGTCCCAGGTCCTTTCTTGGGGAGGGGGCGAGGGGGTACCCCAGTCGGGTGCCAGGTGAGGTACCCCTCCCCCTTCCTCCCCTCCCCGTGGCTGGGACAAGGATGGGGGAGGGGAGGGGTACCCCAGTCAGGTCCCAGGTCAGTGATGCCCGCCCTCCCCCTGGACAGGACCAGGGCAAGGGGTACTTCTCCCCCTTCTCCTTGCCATGGACAGGATACGCCGATGGCGTACGCCTCTTGCGGTCACGCAGGAGGACTTTATTGTCAAAACAGATTTTCACATTTTTTTTTAAATTAACAAGAATAAATGGCTCGTGTACACACAGTAGATTGCAGTTTTGCGTGGTCATTAGTATATTAAATGAGGTAAGGGATTTATTCAAAGATTAATACTTACATTTCAATTTTCCTTTACCATTATGTAACAGATTTGTCGGCTGAACTGAACCAATAAGGTTGATCTATGGCGTTGGGATTTACGGATGACAAAAATACCTGTTTAACTCGATTGCCTCAAAACATCTTCAGTTTACATCGAGACAACAGAATAGCACAACTTACACACATCAGATGTTCAGAGCATTGACTATTTACCGGACCAAGACAATTGCACATTTCTCGCAACAAACAATTCAAGTTTCTCATATTATTAAACTTTTGTACCATATTTTTCTCCACACGCAAATACAATGTGACAATAAAATTTCACATACAAAACATATATTTCATTTGTTCTTGCACACATATTTACTCCATACTTTTTTGAGCTATTGTATGTTGTATATATAGGGAAATATCACTGCGCGACGGAAAAGTCAGGCTTCATTGCATGCAGCCAAAGGCTGATGTACCAATTTCCTGTAGATTCCGTTAGAAATTCCTCGTTTTTGCAGAATTCAAAACCTGAGGTATAATTTCCAAACGTCAAACATCGGTAATACATGTTGTTCCATCTTAAAGTTTCTAAGCAACGGATTCCCTTCAAAACCCAATACTGGAAACCTTGTAACCCCACCACAGGAAATCTCGCAAACCTAACCAGAGGAAACCTTGCAATCCTAACCACGGGAAACCTTGCAATCGTAACCGGAGGAATCCTCGCATTTCCTACCAGAGAGGATTCTTGTTATTCGCCACCAGAGGATTACTTTTATTCCCCACCAGAGGATTCCTTTTATTCCCCACCAGAGGATTCCTTTTATTCCCCTCCACAGGATTTCTTGCATTCCTAACCAGAGGATCCCTTGCATGTAAAACTTGCGACACAATGGTACCCTACCTGAACTTTACCTGGAAAGGAACTGATTTGCCTGTTAAAGAAGAAAGTTATGGCATTGCTACTGTATAATCTTTAATGAATGCATTTTTAAAGAGGCCGGAGATCGTCACCGTGTAAGGAGTTGCTGGCGAAGTGTAAATCATCACAAGAGAACTCTAGACTGCTGAGCTACTTGCCCGGGTAACAGATCTCAATTCTAAACAATCCACAGCAGCACTTAAAAATAATCATGTTTCAAAAAATTAAGTCAGTGTATTCAAAATATTTTAAAATGTTTGATAAAATATTTCAGAAGTAGAGGTTATAACCCGCTATGGGGCATCCGTTCTGGTCAAACAAATGTTATAAATACTGGACGTGTACCAATTCCTTGGTACGGCACACTGAATCCATACAACCCGCCACATCAAATATCGCCCTTCAATCAATTACCACAACGGGTACCACGGATACAGATACCACAGCAACTGTCCTACAGACCTCCAGGTGTAACAACAGGCAGAAATATACAACCCATCGTACAACTCCCTAACGTTATCAGACCGGTATCTTATTACAATCCCATAAATACTTGGATAGGTAGAACGCCCACAAATCCTACCAGAACTCAAATTTCACTTCAAAATTACAAGCTCATGGCCAGTTTTCCATGGTCAGCGGTACAACAGAATCCTTATCTACAAATTCCAGTAAATCCACGAATTAGACAAGGCCTCATTCCAAATAATTCAGTATTATATTCCCAATATTGGAGATACCCGTATCCAAGAGGATCGGCCGTACCCGGTGAAACAAATACGGGGTAATTCATTCAAAGTTTCTGTAATTTTTCATTTTTTCTCAATATTTATTTCCGAAACAAACCAGAAATTTCTTTACAGTTCCGTTATCAGTTTACATTAGCATAGTCATTATATTTAGGTTAGGTAAATTACAAACGTGTGGGACCTCAGCCAATGCAATATGTGTTCCTAAGCATCTCAAGTATCTCCTGATGGGTGGAGTACAACCCGTACCAAAGACTGGGTAAATTTCTCTGTGATTCAAAATTTCAACTTCCAGAAATTTTTGGGTAAAGATTTAGAATTTCCTTATTTAACCCAATTTTGCCCTTTGCAGAAACGTCATTCCCAGGACTTCCGGAAATGTCCTTTATCCGAGTCTTTTACCATATTCATACCCAAGGTTACCAATGATTTCAAGCATACCATCTTACCGAACTCCAAGTCTACTGGTAGGCAGAAATACTCAGCCAATTCAACAACCCCCAAATGTCATGAAACCAGTGTACCTCAGGTCACCTGTTACAACGAACATACCATCCTTTCCACCCTCAAGGCCAGAGTCTCTAATTATGAGACAAATTTTGAGATTGCTACCAGGATATGCAAGGCTACCGGTTGCAATACCATCTTACAGGCCTTTGGGTGCAAATGTTGGACCTCTCCAATCTCCTTCTAATATTATGAGGCATGTTTTGGGATCATTACCAGTGTATCGAAGGTTACCAATTACCACATACATGCCATCCTACAGATTTCCAAGTGTGGCAGTAGGTGGAAACATTCAACCTATTTATAAGCCTTCTAATACTGTGAGGCTACCGTCTTACTATCATCGAATTATTCCATGGACGGGAAGAACGGGAAGAACGTTCCCAAATTATCCACCACGTCCCACAGGAACACGAATTCCGATTCCGAACTTTAATCCACTGCCACAAGGACCAGTAAATGCAGTCAGTAGATATCCTTACCCACAGATTAGACAAGTCCAGGTACCATATCGTCCAGTATTGAATTTACAATTGCGGAGACCCCAATACTCCATAGGATCAGCAGCATCTATTACGGGGTAATTGTGACTTACGTTCCCCAATTCTAGCTGTTCACCAACAACCTTGATAAACATTTGAAAATGAAAGTTAGATCCAAGTTAAAAGTCAGACAATGTACTTTAACTAGCAAACTTAAAATCCAGAATATTGAAATAATATTGATAAGTGTTGTATGTTTATTGAATCAAATTGTTATCGTTTAGATTAGGAGCAGCAACATCATGTGGAGCCCCAGTAAATGCTGTCTGTGTCCCAAAACACCTAAAAAATTTATTGATGGCGTCATCGCAACCTATAGCAAACTTGGGGTAAACTTGATATAGGGACTAAATTCTCCTGTGCATCACATTCTGATTTGTAGCGTTTATTGCTCTACATTTTAATACAGTTTTAAATCTTATACAAATTGCAGAAACATCATCACACCAAGAATGGTCGGCAATGTCCAGTATCCAGGAAACTTACTCAGACCTACAAATCTGGTAAATGTGGGTGCTGTTCCTGGTCCTTTTTACCCAAGACTGCCAATCATTTCAAACATGCCATCTTACAGACCTCCAAATACAGTGCGGAGTAGAAATGTTCAGCCTATTACGCAACCTCCAAGTGTAATGAGGCCCATGTACCCAAGGTTACCAATTACTTCAAACATGTTTAGATATATTCCACCAATGATACAGCAACCTTCATCTGTAATCTGGAGCAGAAATATTCAGCCTACTTTACAGCCTCCAAATGTGATGAGACTGTTGATGTATCCAAGGTTACCAATTACTTCAACCATACCATCGTACAGACCTCCAACTGCTATCTGGAGTAGAAATCTTCAGCCAATTGCACAACCTCCAAGTGTGATGAGACAAATGAACCCAAGGTTACCAATTACTTCAACCATACCATCGCACAGACCTCCAACTGCAGTCTGGAGTAGAAATCTACAGCCAATTGCACAACCTCCAAATATGATGAGACAAATGAACCCAAGGTTACCAATTACATTCTACAGACCTCATAGTGCGATCTGGAGTAGAAATCATCAGCCAATTGTACAACCTCCAGATATGATGAGACAAATGAACCCAAGGTTACCAATTACTTCAAACACACCATCCTATAGACCTCCAAATACAGTATGGAGTAGAAATTTTCAGCCTGTTACACAGCCTCCAAATGTGATGGGACCAAGGTTACCAGTTACTTCAAACATACCATCCTACAGGCCTTCAACTGCAGTTTGGAGTAGAAATATCCCTTCAGGACCAAACTTGCCACTGTCATACTATTTTAATATGCGGTAACAATCACCTGATCTCCCCAATTACGCTTCGGATCCACTGCCCATCTTCCTTCATTAGTCTAGCCATTCCGTGGAGGTTTGTTTATTACCGTTTAACTTACCGTCTTTATTCACTGCTATTTGCTCCTGTGAAGTACTTTAATTCATTAGTTTTTTTTTTCATACCACAACTGTTCATTTCAGTTCTATTAGCAGCAGCATACTGTTGTAAAAATATCATGCATGACAATTTTCACAACTCCTCATTGTAAAATAAAACATACTCACAGCCGCTTATTATCCGTTACCACATACCTTGTTCACCTTGTAGACACCTTTAGGTCTCATGGGTGTTTTATTTTCAAATACAGAGTGAGAGTGCTGTGATTGTCCATTTCCTGGGAAATTTTGTAACCCATCCCAAATCCTGCTTTGAGGTTCTTTATTGCGGTTTCCCCATCTGTGCAGTGAGAGATGAAAGACAAATAAGTTTTAACATAATTATGAGAATGTTTCGAACATTCTTATTTTCGAAGAATAATGTTTCAAACACTTTGAACAATATTGAATTCTTTCTCTCAAAAATATAATGTTAAAGGTGGACAAAAGATGTATTCCCCAGTTGAAAGTAGTGAAAGGCTTATCAGTTTTCAGTTAAATCCATGTATCTTGGGTAATTAATACTGAATTTGTTGTAGAAATGTCAATCCTGGATATGTTGGTTACAACCCAACAATTGGAATTACACCAGGTCTTACAACTAATCTTGGAAATGTGGGGTACATACAAAGACCGTACTACCCCACTGCGTATCCAAATTACAGACCTCCCACGGCTGGCGTGAATACGCCCCCACCACAAACTACCACACCAGTGACATATCCGTATCCTCAAGTACCACAAGGTACTTTTGTAGGCAGATATGGATACCCGACTAACCGGATGGGAGGGCAGCACCCACCCTTAGGTGCTGTACCTCCAACTGGATATCAAACATACAATTACAATAATCCATACGCTGCAGCACTCCGGTAACATTTTGTTTTCATAAATTTTTACCAACCTGGTATCACTAAAATACCCAACCGTGACTTACGCACCCACCCACCCACATACCTGTGTATCCACAAATGGTTGTCATATCAAAATGTAAATATATCTGTACCGGAATAATTTATTCAACCTCTGAACACTACTCTTCATATCTACTTCCTAATAAATGTGCACTTCATTACTGTTGATCATCTTACTAACTTTACCTCAGCTACTTTATGATATAAGCTTGACACATATAAATTATTGCTTTTTGAAAGCTCATTTTGCATCTAATTGTTCACATTTTGGTACAGACCTTCGCTTACTGTTTGTGGTATTTCTATGTTATATTTTGTATATAAATCTCGAAAAACTTTTCATAAACGTGTACAGCAATGGGAGCCTGAATGAAAATGCATTAAGTGCCTGATTTTTTGTGTGCAAAATACATATTTAATAAGTTTATGAATGAATTCAGATCCGATATTTTTAAAATTCATATCGTTTTTTCAGATACGGAACACCTTACTACGCAGGTTACTTACCACAACCAGGATATAGCCTCACGGGCGTAGCTCCTTACTCATTCTACGGTATGCTTGACCTCTGTTTTCATTAGCTCTGGTTGATGGACAATTTCAGATTGGTTCAATTTATAACTCTGTGATTCGTGCATGAGAGTCCTTGTCAAGCAATGGTGGTTCTTAACCCTTCAGTTGTTTTTTAATCTATGGATGTTTATTTCTCGTAGGTGGCGGCTTCCCAGGAGCTGTTATGGGAGGCGCATTTGCCCCTGGCTTCTCCCCTGTTGGAGGATTTACAGGCTATCGGCCGCCCATCGGATTGTCTACGGTTCCCGGAACCACAGGCACTGGTTTGTAAATTTCGGCTATATCTGATTCCAACAATGAGGATGCAAGTCTAAATAAAATATCACTAACAATATGAAATTTGTTCCTTGAAATGATTAAATATTTGTCATGGCATTTCAATAAATATTATTACCGCCCGCATTCGAAGGATGGGGAAGGTAATAGTTAGAGTCATGTTTGTCAGTTCACAGGGGGGGTACTCAGTCCCAGCTGGGGGGGAGTACTCAATCCAAACTAGGGGGAGGGTACTCAGTCCCAGGTGGGGGGGGGTACTCAGTCCTAGCCAGGGGGGAACTCAGTCCCAGCAAGGGGGGGTACTCAGTCCCAGGCAGGGGGGTACTCAGTCCAAGGCAGGGGGGTACTCAGTCCCAGGGGGTACTCAGTCCCAGCTAGGGGGTACTCAAGCTGAGTACAAGTACTCCCCAGTACAAGTCAGGCTGAGTACCCCCTCCTTACAAGTCAATTTACAAGTCAGGCTGAGTACCCCCCCTCATACAAGTCAGCTATGCAGTGGGTGGTATGCCTCTTGCATTCATTCAGGAGGATTTTCTTGTTATGTATATTTTTACAAACACAGAATTGGCAATAATGCCAATATTGAAACAAGGGGGTATCCTCAAATTGTCTTTTATTCCTTCACTACTTCAATCCTGGACTTAGATCATTTAGTTAGAACCAATAGAGCATGGCCATATCAAGATCTTAGACCTCCCAAGTAACACATGCCTTGATAGCTCAGAAAGGAATCAGATCCAAATGGTTAAGGTCCTAGGTTCGATGCTCACTGGGATAACATTTTGCTGCTGGATTTTATTGTTTTCACATGGTATAGCCTGTGATGCCAATTTCAGCTATTTTGTGAAATGATCCATTTAACACCTCAACGGTTTGAATTCTCTGAGCAACAGCCAAAAAAATTCTGCCACTGTGCAATGAATTCGATGCCCATGTTGAGCAATTGGAATAGATAACATATCAATCTTTGTTATAATTTCACATATTGAATTATTCTTTAGTAACAGCTCCAGGAGTCACGGGTCCGGCTACTGGAGTTTACGGCGGAATGGGTCCATACGTCGGCGGGTACGGATTAGGTTTTACCGGGGCACCGTATGGTTTCGGTTTTGGTCCTGGAAGGTATGTACACAAAGACATCACTCGAATTTTTTCACAAAAAATGAATTCACATACACAAGTTTTGAAATTCGTAACTCATCCAGCTAAACCAATAATGAAGCCGTTTGGCGTACGGCAAAGCTGTTCTATGTCGTTAGTGGGACAAAGCTCAGCATTTGAAGATAAGAACCAAAATTTCGAAAAATCTTGTGAAAAATATCTTAAGTTTTGTTAAAAATGTCATTGAATCACAAAAAATGCTATATTTATAAGATTACAAATGCCTTTAAAGCCCAAATCTCGTTTAAGACTATTCCCATTACAAAAAAGAAGCCCCTACAAAACAGGTTTTCCAAAAACTTTGAATTATGAAAATGGTCGACTGCATGTATTAAACAACATCATTTCATTTTAAAATTGTTACCGTTCGGACAGCTAATCGCTTCCAAACCTGCATACGTAAAAGGTTTCTATATATTTTATCCAGGGTACTGAAGTTTAACAAACTAACAGGAACATACCTGCCAAGGTAAGATGCTTTTTGCTTTTGTTCAAACACGAAATTCTGCACAGCAGACCCAACAAAAGTAATTCTGTATCCTTTCACCAATTCCATAAGCTACAAATTCTCATATCAAAACATCCATGAAGCTTGCCTTAAAAGTCTTTAATCCATGATAAATAGGGGTTGTAAGGGGTGTGAGACGGGGTAGTGGGGCTATGCAATGAACTTGTGTACAGACGGACACACACATCTAAAACATTACCTTCACACAAAATACGCATACGGGCGGGTAATTTCAGACCAATAGGTATAAAGACTAAATCTAATAACAAATGAAGTCTTAAGATAATAATGCTTGCGGACAATAACAGATATGCGCCCTTTAAAATACAGCAATATCCCGTACTCGGCCGTAATGGGAGGAGTAGGAGGAGCACCGGTCGGTGCATCTCCGGTACCAGGAGGAAGTCTCGGATTTGCACTAGCAGGAGGTGGAACTTCATTGGTGGCTAATGAAGGAAAAGCAGGCGGTTGGGAACCAAGCCGTAAGTTTACAATCCCTTTTCTGTTTTGAAATGAGAAAAATCTTCCAATATGTGATATAGATAACGGGAAATAGAAAAAAAGGATTTTTATTGGGAATTGTGAGGAGGTGAATACTGTGAAAGCTTGTATTCAACTGGAGTGACAGTTTCCTGCTCCTAGTTCTTTTACATCAGGACTTGGTCAGACACTGGATTTACTCAGGAGTTCATTACTGGGATGGTGGCTAATTACTTAAATGTCTAATTTACTTATAATGGTATTCTGCAAATGGGCTTCTCGTTGTGTTTTGATAAGTTCCAGGTTCACATCATTTGATAGGTTCAGTTACACTGGAAGACTAGACAAACTGCTGAAACACTCTTCAATCCATTTATTAGCACTGAGATGTTAGTATTGCATT
>JBCAUG010175024.1:0-19969 GCA_038406175.1 Haplosyllis leylae | reverse complement strand
TATTTTACAGTTAAAAATGCAAGAGCTTTCAGGGCCCTAAGGCGGGCCCTGGACCCCGGCCAGTATTGACTCGCTTTGCTCGCCCGACTCCGCTTTGCTACGTCGGCAAAATTTCGGGAAAAAATGTTTGGCCCCCCCCGACCCAATCCTGGATCCGCTACTGGTCATACTCTGTGTTTTGAACACAATGTCTTAGAAATTCTGACAATCCTACTAAAATGCCACATCACAAAATTCAATTTTCAATTCATTTGATCTTATAGCAAGTTGCATCACCAAATGTTCATGGATTAAAAACTCGTGAGATGGCCATCGCGTTTCGGTAAGAAACCCACAACTGCTGCAGAATCCGAATCAACGTCGCGCTGTCTGGGAGAGGAACATAGCAAAGTTTGCTCACAGCACATATCAGATGCGGAGGTAACAGAAGTGGGCAGCAAATTGATTCTGATCTTTACTCCAGGAGAAGAAGTAAACAGCCTCTTTGCTTGTGAAGACAAACATTGCCCTGGGCAGGTCCGGACCGACATGGAAGGCAATGCGATAAGCCCTTCCTCACCCGTCCGATGATGGGACTTTTTGTTCCCCGCACTACCATTACGACCGAGCCTTTGGTCAAATTTGTTCCTTGGTGCTTCGGGACCGACTGTAGATGGTTGGGATACTCTGTGTGTGAATGGTACAACTTACATTCCAAGAGTGGGAGCCCTGATTAAGTTGTCTGGAGCACAATGGGCCTCACATGCACTTGCTACTTGGCAGTTTCATGCATTTTAAATGCCGTTTGGTGCCCAGAGTCAATGGTAAATGTCATCAATGGAGGGACCTTCGCGATGTGAAAGCTGGTCTCAAAGCAGCAGAAAAAATCATATTACGAGACAACGTAGTATTTTTGCAGAATCTCGCCTGTTTGTAATAATGTAATCAAACCAAAAGTGAATAACAAAAAAGAATAGACCCAGTGTGACTACAAGAGTTAATGGTTTTGGTAAATACAGACATACAAGTGGGTGGAACTATACGGATGTGGTAAACCTATGTGAAATGTCCGAATTTAACATCTTTCATTGAATCATTTTAGAACTCTGGAATCTATTGACAATGGGATGAAGGTACCATTCGTTGGGAAACCCTTTCGCAGTATTATTAGATGACTGCAACCAGCAGGCAGAGACATATTTTATTTCGTGTCCCCATTCCTATACTTACTTTATAAATGCTACCTTTGCTCTTGGTTAGAAACTTTGCTTTAAGGAAAGATTCAATTTACCAAATCTTGGTGTTCCAAATCAGAGGCAACCTAGATTGAATTAAGCTATCAACCTGAAGCGAATGATTTAACCACCAACAACAACGACAGACACAGCCGCCACCGTTACGTGTATCAGGACGATCTCACGACATGGACATCCTCCCCTCTAACACAGTTAACCGTAACTTTTCCTGTCCTTGAAATTGAATGATGTGTTTTACTCTACGGGGAGACATTGCCTTCTATTGCTCTCACTTACGCCTATCAGACCTGCCTATCTGTGTATATCCACTACACACATCATAGGTCCCACTCCAGGTCCACAGTCCCTCTCCAGAATCACACCGGAGTTTCAGTTTCATGTTTCTCTGTGTTCTCAGAAGTTGAACTGCGATTCCAAAAGAAAATGTTGTCATAACTTGAAACATTTTGGCAACAACTTTTACCTCAGATTATGTCTGTGTGCAGTTTATTTCTGCTATGGCAGTATATTTATTATACATGGAAGTAACTGGCTGCAGTGAAAAGAAGACACGAGGTCCTGTTGATCAGGTCGTTTCTTCATTATTGTTTCTTGTAACGATAATGACTGTTGCGTTGACTGACAAACTGACCTGATGAAGTCCTTTGAAGGCCTAATTAAGAAGACACAAAACTTTCAAATATAATATGATTCATTGAAACCTCAATAGGAGTCACAGATGTTTGGACACAAATGCTTTGACACTAAAATCGCACCAAGATAAGATGATTGGAATTTTAAATTTTTTTTTGAAGGAGACCAATAAAACTTTAGATGTTACATTAAAACAATGTTACATTGAAAGTCACTGGAGATATGGGTATCGTTATGAGTAAGTTCAATGTTAAAGATTGAATTGACAGTTCACTGATAACATCTGTGCTGAAATGTGCTGCCATGCTGAAGTAATTGAGCGAAGACTTATTAATTGGTGATGCTTTCCCGATGGAAACTTTTCGAAGTTGTAAGAGATTGTAAAACGAAACTAGAAATTATTATTTCTGAGGGATTCTTACTCTGAAAGGACAATAATTTGAGACAAAACAGCGATAACCAAAGAATTAAGCATCTTCACTTCGAGCCTTGTCTATGACAAACCTAAAAGAGGTCAGTAGTTTTTACAAACAACAGTGGGACATCACGTACCTTAAAGCCAAAAACAAGAAGAGACAAAATTTCAAGAAACCAAAGTTTTCAACCATAATCTATTGAAAAAGAACCTCTTACTACATCTGAATGGAGGAATTAACTCGAGAGCCCACTGCACACTTTTGGCTTGTTATCTCATTATAACTAAAGTGTTGAGCTAACACTTCATACAATTGACGCCGTAACAACTACAAAGCCCGTTTCCTCCTTCAAGGCCTGATGACAAAACTTTACAGAATAGTGAAATTGACTTCTGAGATCTCGACCACCCACTGAAAGTTATCTCGCACAAAATTTGCGGTCTTATTTCAATTATGTTTCAGGGGTTTTTTAATGACTAATTTGGCCATTTGACGTGCGCGCCACAATAGACGTACTTTTTTTAGAATATCCTTTGTAAATTTAGATGAATTGTCCAAAAAAATTTAGGAACAACTATAGAACTGATATTCAAAATATTTTTTCACACAAAAGATCAATTTGTAGTTTTTTGTGATTCTGATGAAACTACTTGATCTATCATTTTTTTAAATTATTTTTTTCAATAAGAATTCCTTTTTAGAAAAATTCCCACCATGTTGTCTTGTGGTTTTTGAACTGTAGCGCGTGGTGATGAAATCATTTGACTATTCCCACTCTACAAATAAACTCTTGTTTGACTTTCTCAGTGTCTTTCCTCCCATTCACAGAGACCATAAAGACCAAGATGAATAATTTTTTTCGAAGTCAGGGACAGAGTAAGTCGGTCTTTTCTGCTGAAATAATCATGTGCGTGTTGCTTTCGTAAAGAAAATGAGTAAATGTTTGTCCTTACCTTTGACCGACTTATTGGGCGGTGGGCCGTCGCGGTTCCATGGCGGGTCTCCGTGGCTGGAAAAGTCCCGAAGTTTTAGGTAAGAAATAGTGAGCCTAATGATGGAGGCTTTATCCAGTTGGCTTGTGATTGCTCCAGGTAGCGGTAGCATTTTAGCGAGTTCGTAGAACTCATAGTTCTCCTTACCGCGCCGAGAGCGTGCTGCATCCCGGGACTTCTCCTTGCGAATCTCCAAGATGCTGAAAGAAGAAAAATACTGAACAGGATTGAGAGACAAATTCTAATGTTGAAACATTCAGTGTCAAAGTTTATTATTGTTACGTGAGAATTACTACATTTGCAGCAATTTGATTGACATTAATTACAAACAACTTCTTTCTTTTTTACTATAACAGTGCAACCAGAGCAGTTTCTAAATTGACGTTACGAGAAACAGTTTTCCTACTAAATTAATTCATCGACACTGGAATTAGGCTGTAAGAGCCTCAACCGCCCTGCCGCCCTGACCAGGAGATGGAGATTTCAGTAACTTCTCTTAAGGCAAAGATAACATGTCCAATCCCCTCTCCTTGTGCTCGGTATTTCCCCTCCCTACTCCACTTAAGTGCTTGTCATTGGAATCAATACTAAATAGAGCAAAGAGTCATGAATGACCACGGCACTCTCAATTAGGATAGTAATAACAACTAAGTGTTTATCCTTTTGCCGAGTATAAACATGCAGCCATCCGAAGTAGACTCTATTCGCTTTCGTACTACGGTTCTGTCCTGGTCAGGACAGCTATTGTGTTTCTTTCTCTGTGTCTTTCGGGTTTTGTAACCGAGAGTCATCGTCGCATTAAGTGAGATTAATCTGTTGATTTTGCGTGTCCCTGGGATGGTGCAAGCGGCTTTTGTGAACTTCCGTCTAAGAGGCTGCATAGATCTATGATGTAGTCTATGTTGTCCGTCCAAAATTGTGAAAAAGTTAGCTTTATGCAGAATTAGAAAGAATTGAATCTTGGCTGAAGTTGTTTAAGATCTATAGACACCACTCAGTGCCTTCACACATTCCAACAATCACACGATAGAAAAATGAAGTGGATGAAAAATAAAATTACGGAAAAATGTGATGTGGTGCTGACCCTTCAAAGGTAGTGTGGCCCGGGTAGACTTGTGACGGCAGCCCTGACATCTGCATCGGCATCTGCATCTTGGGGTAGTCCCCGACATGACATAAGGACATCATTGAAGCTGGTGAGGTGTACGTGCCTGTGGCTGTGGGTGGATGTCCCCAGCCTAGGCCTCCTTCGATTGTCGGTTGAGCCTGCTGCTTGATTGCGCCCGGTGGCCCCTGGCGTAGCGGCGGCGGAGGCAGCGGTGGTTGCGCGATCGTGCCTTCCTTGCCTGCCTGGCTAGGATCACGGCTACGACTACTTGGCTCTTCGTTCGTTTAGTTGGTATGTGACACTGTCTGGGAGTGTGTGCGTGCCTCCGTACCTCAAACGCTACCTGCGGAAGCTAAAACGCAACACGACACGACAAGGACCACGCACGCTCGCTCGCTTGCGCCTGTCTGACGGTGATGTGATGTTATGAGCTTCTGTTACGATTTCAGGTTCACCACGGCGGAAACCTGCTTCTACTACTGTAGTGTTGGTAGCCACTTGGCTTCTTCTGTGCGTGAGAGTCCGTGAGGTTGTGCCGAAGGTCTCCCCCTTCTGTGCTCGCTCGCTCTCACTCAATTCACTTTTACCAGAGATGCTTTCTTCTCGTCCTGTACTTTACCAAGGGAGAGGAGAGCGAAGCTTCGCTTCGTGCTTCATTCACTCAATATGCATGCTTCGCTTTGCCATTGCCACATGCTTCCCATCATTTGAAATGCTGATGAGTAGACACAACACAAACGAAGAGAGTGAGGGAGACACTGCACGGTGAGACGGAGAGGTGGGCTTCACTAGCCTTTCCTTCATTGGCCGAGTCATGCCTATGTTGGTACATGACCGGCCGGGTCGAGCTGTCTGTCACGCGGCGGAGGTACCTCCCGGGGACACCCCTCCGGTCACACCCCTCCGTGCCGGACATGCACGGAATAACAAGGATCCAAACAGCTTCTTCTCCGGCCACTTCAACCACGAAAAGTCACACTGGGCAATCAACTGACCTCACATAGCACGCATGAGAAGAGAAAGAATCACATGTTTTCAAACACAAAATAAGTGGACTAAGTTTACTCTGACATCATTGTACGAGTTGCAAACAATAAATAGACATGACTCTTAAAAATCTTCATGTGTTCACATATGAGGTGATGACATTTATTTCCAGAAATATGTTATGAAAAATGAAATTGGAATATTTGTTGTGATGAACATAATGGAGACTATTGAAATTCTTTTGAATTAGTCGGTCCTTCAATGCTATTTTGAGACTGAAATGTTACCAAGAAATTCCATGTCGTGAAATCCTTTAGTAACCCCAAAAGAATATATTTACTAACATTCAACCATTTTGAACTGGTTTTTATTCTCAGATTATACGCTGCATAGAGCCAGCCTTAGAGAGTTAAACTTTGTTCATCAGTTCTTACGTCCAAGATATTGTTATCTAAAACTAACCCATGCATATCCTATCGAACATCTACTAATTCGTAATTTCAACCACCATGATTCAACTATTTCCCAGTTTTTGTCTCCTTTTATGGTCATCCTCCCAAAAAGGTACTTATCAACTCATACGTGTTGAGGTGAGCTTTAGTCCCAAAGTATATTTTTGGAGTCATTCAAAGATGAAACAACCAAAATGTGAGGCAACCGATCTATCACTTCATTCCTAAGCTAGTTTCAAACATTTTGTCTCTTTTCGTTGGTAACTGTTTCTTTCAATTCAAGTGGCTCGAACACATTAAATTCAGAGAACGGTAGATCTTATTGTTCGGTGTGGCAGCTGCTAAAAGCGCAATTTTAGTGCAGAAAACAATATGATCAAAGTAAAACGTGTATTGTTTATTATTTCCTTCACTGTTCGGGAGCAGGCTCACGGCAGGGTCACACTCAAAACCAAAGTACTTTGCAATGGAGGAAAACAATAAACGAAATGATACGCTAAAAATAAACTCTTCAAGCCACCTTGTAGGATATCAGAAAACAAGATCAGAGTTTCTGGGTTTTTTCCGAAGAAAAGATGATATTAATAATCTAAAGAAAGATCAATTTCAAAAGTTTGTATCATTTTATGTAAATAGTTCCTAAATCATTTTACTGGAATGTTGGCTACACTGTACTTTTCTCCAGGATGATGATGTAACACATCTTACGTTTGAAATGATGCTGACTGTAATGGTGCTATATTGGAAGGAAAGGGGATTGACAACCACTGGCCATCAGTAATGGTAAAAAAATTAAAGGAAATGTTGTGTCTCATGCTATCACTTATATTTCAAAGTGCATAGAACCTCAGCACTGCCCCCACAGCTCAATCAAAACATGCCCAGATCAACTTACAGTAAATCAGCATACTATTTAAGGCCTGTTGACATATTAAAGAAGTTTATATTTGAAAAGGCTTCCACTCCCTGTGTTTGTTGCTTTAACTTTCAATGTGTGTTGAGATGGTTTGTACAATAGGTACAATGGGAAAAAACTGGGTCTCAAACCCTTCTTCTCTGTGTATTTATAGCGGCAAATAGACTAAATATGATATAATGTTCCCTGTGAATAGATCCTTTAAATACGATGATGAAACATGACTGCCACACAATACAGACAAATATGAGAATTTCCACTGCTGCTTCCAAATAAAGCTGAATAGTTCAAACTTTGTTAGTTTTAGAATTTCCATTTCGGACCACAGCGAGATCATGATCGTTACTAAAAGATCCGTTAGCTTTTTCTACAATCAAACGATATATAACATAAAAGACAGCCTGCTTCAAAGCATTTCCACAAATTTAAATATCTGAACATCGCATAAACATTTCCTATTATTTCTCAAGGAAAATCTAACATTTATTGTGGTCATTTTTGTGCTATATCCAGTCAGATTAAAGCTTTAAATCTGGTAAAATATGCACTATTATGTTTCAAAGAATCTGAGGTTAGCATCAAAAATATAGAAATTTAAAAAAGATCTCATAAAGAAGCTATTTTGGAAGATTTCCAAAAGCTGTCGCCCTAAGAGTTGGGTAACAATTCTTCGTTTGCTCGTCCCTTACTACTTTACCACACATCTCTTTCTGAAATGCCATCATATGTGCAGCAAATTTAATCAGTGTGTGTAAGCGGCCATTTTTGATGCAACCCGTTGTTTTGATTCAACAACTGGCACTCCTGGAAATGGTGATGATAAAACTAAATAAAATTTTTTAACTAGACATGTCCCAAAGAATCATCACATGACCTATCTGCACTTCACAAAGATCAACCAAATGTGTAACCTTTCGGTACACAGGTTTTTTCGTAAATGTCAAACCAGTACAAAACTATCACATGTAATAGGAAAGGAACACCTATGGCTGCGAATATTTAATTACCTTTGGGATAGCACAATAAAGAATTACGTTTTGGGGTACAAATCATCAATGATAAAAACATAAAGCCACGAACATCAAAATATAATGCTTTCCTTTACAGAGATCTTTCATACGAAAAGGCAAAGACCTTTCAGCATCAGGAGAAAACTTCAGGAACAAACTTCGGGGAAAGTTAAGTAATAATCCCATAACCGCAAATTTATCTTAAAAAATGAACTGTAATGAGCAACTCTGGTGATAAAAGAACACAGAATCAACAAAATCAAGATGATCAATCAGAGGTCTCACAAAATGACACAGACTGAATTTTATGAGTGACAGCAGTCAAAGAATGGACATTTTGAAGCTGTGTCTTTGGAGGAATGAAGTGGCAATGGGGACCTGTGTATCTCTATCAGATCCCCAGCATCCTGGTTTCTATGAATAATTCCTCCCTTGGTTATGGCAAGGGATGAAATTGAACAAAACCATTCAAGTAAATAAGATTGATTGATGAGAGGGGATTTCAGAGGTATTGCTGGATTAATTAATTTGTGCAAAGGGTTCCCAGCCTTTCTCCAACCTTCTATTTATATACTTTTCAACCACTAATCAGGGGTGAGATTGTCATGAACAATTTTCCAATATATTTCACAAAGAAAGGTTTATTTGTCGAGTCTGGTTCCTTTCCCTAAGTTTGATTACATCAAGGCCAGGATCTCTCCATTTCTTGTGCCAACAGAGTGAATTAGTCTTATTGCTTTGGACAAATGGGTCTAATCTTGAGTTTGAGTTAGCTAAAAGGCCAGCGTTTTTATTCTGATACTGACAGGTGGATTGACAGATTTAGAGATAAGTGATTAATCAGGTTCTTTTTGAATAATCAATAAAAGGATGGTTCGCACTTCCGTGGAACCTGAACTTTTCAACTTGATCATCCGTACCGCGGAAGGATTTGACCAGGTTTTTTTTTTCAAAAACGGAGCAGAAATCAATGAACTGTTGCATTTCTTGTCGACCCATAAATATTTGGCTTTTGTCTATGGCAGAATTACGTGAAGTGAAAAGGTGAAATTTTATCGAGTTTTATTTAATTCTTTTATCAGTTTGTAAAGTAATTCAGCAATTGAATCAAGCATAATATCCGTGATAGATTGCACTGAGACCAAACTGAAGAAGGAAGTACTTTTTTCAAAAGAGTATCATTTTACCCCATCTACTTTGCGTTTGTATGAAAAAGACTGAACTTGGGAGTAAATGATTTTACAAAGTACAACGATACTCGACACTGTTAATTTAATCTCTGTTAGAAACGTAGGAAACTTCCATATCTTTACCGCCCGCGTACGTAGTTTGTCTGTTAACAAGGGCGAAGGGGGACACCCCTAGTCAAGTTCTAGGCTAAGGGGATGGGGTACTCCCTAGTCCAGGTCTGGGGAAGGAGTATTCCTTAGTCCAGGTCCAGGTCTGGGGAGTACCTCTTCTATCCCCTTCCCCACCCCGTCCCAGACAGGACCATGAAAGGACTAGAGGTACTCCCGCAGACAGGACCACAGTTTGATTCGCTACGCCGCGGGCGGTATGCCTCTTGCAGTCACGCAGAATGACTTTCTTCTTGCGAAAAAGTTTTCATAGATGGATAAACTACAACTGATATCTAAGACATGCGTTGTAAGAAATGGCAACAATGATGAATGATCTTGCGTAAACATTTGTAAAAATACAATGGAAGCATTTGTAATTAGAATGTACTATGTGATAGTACACCGTAGCAAAAATACTGGATGTGATATGACAGTCACATCTTTTGGACATCCATCTTTTAATATATTATTCTTTGGTGGGCAGAATAATTGGTGAAAAATTGGTAAAAATGGTGAAACAACTGTTTCCTAAGACACAATTTGTGAAGATAACGATAATACTGTTTGAAACGTACGTATCTAAAACAAACCTATTTACAGTTTACAACCAATTGACCTGATAGAACCTAATATTTTTTTATGAGTTTTATTCCAAATCGTTTGGGGGAAACTCATCTTTCTGTTGGAATCCATACAGAGCATCCATCATGGGGCTCTAGAACCCCTACCAAAGGTGTCTTGAGAAACTGTAATCAGATTAGGGTACAAGATTTGATTTATTCTTGGTGAACAAATTTAGCTACCTGAATAATTAGTGTCGTATTACCAGGTATGTTGTTTGAACATCATTATGCAATATGTCCATTGACATAGTCTGACTTCAATCCATTATAAGATGTAGGTGTGCTGTCATCATTGTAAACCCTTGAGATTCATCTCTGAGTCCACAAAGATGATTGATGACTGATACAGGCTTCTCCTCTTCTCTTGTGTCCTTCATAGTTCCAAATAAAACATCTATTGTTGCTACTGAAAAATGCATAACTGTCTTCATTCTTAGCTTTCAATGATTATTCTTTCTTTTATTTCCCCATGTATCCATGCATGGGTGTTCTATTTGCATATTTCAACAATATGATTCTTTACCCAGAAAGATGTTCAGATATATAATTTGTAAAATTCTTTTGCTAAAGGTAACAAGGAAAAGTCACGTAATTTTTACAAGATTAATGGTTACTTCAATTAGTTTTTCCGGGATATCAGTGTTCACCCGATTGTCCAGATAAGGCCACTGACACAAGATGAAAGTAATTTTTCCTCCATTTCAATGGCTAAAGCGGTTCTGTAAAAAGTTGTCGGTAGTTAAGGTAAAAAGTTCATATCAATCATCAATTATTTAGCAGACTAATAAGTGAACTTCATTGGTGACAGCACACCAACAATTGTAATGGATTGAAGTCAGACGATGTCAATGGACATATTGCATAAAGAGCTTCAAGCAACATGTATCATTGTAATGTGAAACTAATTATTCACAAAACATTTTGAGACTCCGATAAGAATATAACCAAATGCTATAAATTCAATAAATTTTCTTAGCAGAACATGTAATAAAGAGATGTTACACTGATTTGGATGCTGCAACGAGAAAACTTTCAATTTCAGAATTTTCAGAACAGACAAAACAGACCGACATTTCAATGGAGAATTACTATCACCTTTTTCAAATGACATGATTCAATACATCTTTTTTCTGTAATGTATGTAACCGAACAGTTTCAGGTATAACATCATAGAACTAAACGTTTCAGCTGAAATCAATCACCCCATTACAGTTCCAGACACGTAACTATTGATAAACATCTCAGAGTGATTGTTTAATTCATCCTGCTCCCTCTTTGAATTTATCTAGTGTCACTTTAAAAGTGTTGAAATCAAATCTGATTAGCACATTACCCAACAGATGCTCAATCAAGCTTGTCAGAAGTTGCAAGACTTGGCAAATGCTCCAATGACAAGATTGTGGATCAACTTTGGGGTTTGGAAGAGATAAGCAGACAGTCTGTGCTCTGATAAATGAGAGAAGAGCTCTCCCAGAGGTGATAAGGAGAAGTCTCATGCTGTCTGTTTTCCTGAGTGATAGAGATCAGTGGCTGATCCAGAATGCGAATCGAGCTTTCTTCATTACGACCACATTAAGTAATTTCAACTGCAGTAAACCCAGCCATGAACAGCCACTCCGGTGGACAGCAGAATAATGGCGACCGTCCACTGCAGGTTTCTTAAAAATATTAGATGTCTCACAAAGATCTACCATACGATATTAAAGAATTTTGATTTAACTGAAACTGGTAGACAGCAGCTCAAAGCAGTGATTACCTGATGGAAGTTTTAATGGTACCGAAATGATTTAATGGTTCCAAAAAGCTAATAGATCTACACACGGTTTCAGCCACTAATGTAACCGACAGGTAATCTTTTGTCTCCGCCGTAAGATGTCATTTTTATGTCAAAAGCTAAAAAACAAAAAATAAATTGATCTACTTAAAATTATGTGAACTTTGTGTTTCTAAAATTTCGCAAATACGCAACTGTCTTTGAAACATAGCTAACCCTCTGGGATAGAAATCTAACACGAACAAGATCTTATTCAACAGACCTGTTTCCTACATACCTAAACCATCCTAATTGAAATTTCAAGTCTGTAATCAGATTAATTTGAACTCACCTAGATGATTCAACCAGCTGTAAGAGAACACGCTGAGGCAATGAAGCACAATTCTGGCAGGGGTAGCTTTGACTTGGCAGCTGCACCTAGACCCTTCCTTAACTGCCTTCTTTCTTCTGCAACTGCAGGAATACTTTTTCTGCAGGTATGAGCCTTAAGATACCCGATCTGGACAATCATCTCACAGACACAACAAACATGCCATCCATCAAAGTACTGTCTTTATCACCTCTTCTAGGAAAATTGAAGTGAAAGTTGTGGTGAAATGAAGGTGTTTGAATACCCTCCTGATAAGACTTAACCTTTTTATAGAACTGCAAAATAAAGACTTTCAGTGCTCCAAACTAGAATTAATTAATATGAGACAGGTGGCAGCCATTCTTCTTCTCGAATATTTTGAATTCGCTTCAAAAATGAAAGAAAGCAAGAGAGATTCCTGTGAATATTCCAGGGCATAACCGACCGGCTGGGGGAATCCCCTACCCAACTTTGATGGAGGGGAGTGGGCCCTCCTTCCTGATCGGTCCTTCCTGTCCAGTCCTTTTTTGTCTGATCCCTACTGTGGGGGGCTCCTTCTCACCTCATCTTTCACACTGGAAGGAGAGAACCTCCTATCTGCCTGCTAATCCTGGTGCGTCAAGGAATTGGGACCCCTGTGAACAGATTGACACACATGACTGAAAATATTACCTTCCCTCATACCACGCACATGGTCGGTAAAAACAAGAAACAGGTTATGCGACTCTATTCTGGGGTTCTTTGTTGTCGTGACATATCATAGGTTAGAGCATTGTTATTGATATCGATCAAGTCATTGAGCAGGTGTCGAGAATGCTACAGATGAGAGACTGCGACAGTGACCGCTATTTTTAAGGTCACTATGTCCAAGGCTGGTAAAACACGTTTCCTTATTGTAAAATAGATTTGTATTATTTATTTATTAAATGTGGTTAACTGTGTGCCCTTCAAATGAATTTTAATTTAGAGGGATAAAATCATACGTAGCCATAGTCGGACGTGAAACTAACTGATATTCAGGTGTATCTGAAAAGATAATCTTCAAAGCAAAGAATGTAATGGGAAAAAGTAGAACAGGTTGGATGAGAAGGAGACGGTAAACTGACTCCCAGATGTCTGCTATCACGTCTTGGAGTCGGTGGTTTGGGAACCGGTAGGTTGGCGGGAGGATTGTGGATTGGGTTGGGGGATACAGCACATCGGTTCGAACGTGATCTCATTTTCAGGAATTCTGATTCCACATGAGGCAAACTATCTCCAGGCCTACCTTCGTCATAGCAATACCCAAAATGAGCACACCTTTGATGCACGGACATTTTGTGTTAATTAGAGACAGAATTATCACTACGAAACACTGTTGTTTTATTGTAGTTCCAAATTAGTATAGCTTGGAAATAATTGCTACAAATGATTCAGATACAACAAGCCTCTCTTTTGATACCTTGACATAGGTAACTTATCCATGATGTTCCTTTTATACCTTTTTAATCTGTTTTCTACAATTATTTTCAAACTGATTACCAAAGCACCCTGGAATAAGTTTGGCATTTTCACAACATTTTATGGCTTTGTTATCATTGTTTAAGAACAAGGAAAGGTTTCAGAAAAACAAAACGTTTGAAAACAACACAAAGCTTTTGAAATCTAACAGAAGTCTACCTCAATTTAAAATTCAAAGTAGACCAAATTATTCCAAGGTGACAAAAAAGGGACAATCTTTCCTGGGGGACAGGTGACTGTTGGATAATGGGCAAATATTTGCCTTGCAATAATCTGAGAAGTTTGTAAACAGGACAGAACAATGGAGCAAATGCCAGTGTTGCCAAGCTGAGAGATAGAAAAAGCTCAGATTATTGTTATTTCTGGCATTTTCTTTCATAAAAGTGTTTAGTTGGTTGGTGTATAATCATGGATTAGATAACAGTAAAGATCAAAACACCTTTCCTTCCTTGAATATCAATAATTTACTTGGTATTCTTGGTCACAGTTTGGGTGTCTGGCAATCAGTTGGCCAGTCTTCCCTTCAACAATGGACACTTTCTTTCAAAATTTGTACGTTAAAATGAGAACTAACATCAAATTGATAAAGGGGGAAAGAGCAGAAAAGGTGGACCGAGTTAAAAACTACCTGCAAGTCAAGACTGAAGGTACATTTAGTTTTCCTCATTTCCTGATCAAACAAAATATATAATTTCGAGAAATATTAATACCTTGTCCAATCGTATTTAAAGATTATTCCAGTCCCATGAAACCTATCTTAAGAAAGATTATTCCCATTAGTTGACAAAGATTTGGTCTTGTTTTGCTTTAAATATTTGCAGATACTTAAATCTGCTCCGGTAAAAGTTTACATCCAAGTGTTTCTTTATCAACAGATCTTTTTCAAATTCATCAGAATACTTCCAGTTTCACTGGACTTGTTTCAAACTGCCAGTGTCAGCACTATGAAGGTTAACTGGAATATTATTCTGAAAGACTCCTCCAGTTGATGTCATTGGTCAACTATTACTATTTTGGACAAAAATAATCATGAGCTTGAATATGGTAATGCATAACAACAACAATGTAAAGTTTATCACTGAAAATGATTCCATTTTCAAATAGAAATGAGACAAGTTTTGAAATGTGTGTTCTAAGTCTTAACAAAACCAGGTCGTGAAAAGTCCCAAAAGGTAGGCTTGTTACAAAGTGCAAAGTCATAATGCAACATTAGAAATGACATCATTTTGGAAGGATTATTCTAGTTCCTAAACTATCCGTACCTATTGGATAGCTTTTCTGAAGGTTGGAATTATAAACCAGCAAGTATTATTCACGCATTTTCTGGTGAATAAGTAATTGAACAATAGGTGTGAAAATAAAACAATAGACCTAAAGAAAAACATGTGAAAGTAAGAATAATAAATGTGAAAATAAAACAATAAAAAAATTGTGAAATAATTAACAATAGGTTTGAAAATAAAACAGTAGACTGTAGTACCTCTGGACCTCTGGGCCCCTTGTGTTCATTTGCATACTAAAAGGTGATTCAACAAATTATCAATTCCATCCAACCAGTGTCCTAAATTAGGCCTTCTTATAAGGCTCCCTCCACCATGTCCCCAAATTCTCTGCACTCCCCAAAGCAATCACTAAGCTGACTCCAAATAAGCCAGCAATAACTGTAAAAGTAAACAAATCATACTACATCACTCTGTATCACCAAAATTTGTGCATACAGACTTTTGATTTGAATCTAGTCAAAACTTCACAGGGAACAGCCATGTGAATTTACTTTTGAACCTTGAGGTATCTAAATCCAACATTATATAACAGGTTAATAAATTACTTGGAGGTCTGTGGCTGGTCTCCTATTGTGATTGACTCATTGGGATTGATTTAGCATACAGAGTATATGGTTTTAGCATTAGCACCACTCCTCTACAGTCATGTACTAATCAGACCCCAGTCATGCCAATACTCTCCTGCCTTATCCAATCAGCTAATCTCCATCACATGCACAATATTTAGGTGCCAATCAGACCCCTCCAAATGATCCATGGTTATTTGGACCAATTAGATTAAGAGCACAAGTGCTAAGGTATGAGTGTATTCCTACCCACACCCCTCCTCTGTAGAGTAAACCTATGTAGCTCAAATGTATTGAAAGTGATTCCAATCTAAGTTAGTCAATTCCAGTACCTCTTTCATGTGAAGAGGACAGCCAACATAATTGGGATTGTTGGTACCCCCTTAGTCTTTGGATAACTATTTTGTAAGGTTTACTTGATATGCCTGTGGTCAGGTTGGCCCCATAAAAGAGGCCTACATGCCTGGGAAAGTAAGACTACAAGAGTAACTACCAGACTGTTAAGAACCATTAGCTACACAGCAGGAACTTCTCAGGTAGAGGAGTGCAGTAACTCTCACAACCCTCCTCCTGGATCTGATGGAACAAGTCTCAAAAAGCTCATTTGAGTATTCTGAGCACACTATACACTCTTCTAGAATCCAGGAGGGTTGTGGGTCTACAGCCCTACTGTTTATGTAACCTATGAGAGTCTAATTAGTAATGTGCTTTATAAGTAAACCATTGTCTTTTTACTGAAATTATTTGAATACTATTTGAGTCTTAGTGATTACACTCCTGTTCTTGTATTTCAGACTAGAGGGTATTGACTGAGACAAGCTAACTCAAGAGTAACATTGGTGACAGTTATAAGTCTGTTTATCCCGCACCCATAAAAACCAACTGCACGTAAAATAGTCAGATCTTAGACCCACTTTTCACCACTTGTGGAAAGGCTTTGTAAAAGAATACTTTTTAGCTTTGTCCTGTAAAACTTCTCAAATCAGGATGGCTGTTCACGGATGGTGAGATTAAAGACAGTAATGGCAGCAATGACAATGATGGAAACAATAAACAATTCCCCTTTTCCCACTTTAGCTCAAATCGAAACGAGCCGAATAATACTATCTCAACAGAACAATTACTTTTTAATTAAAGACTTTTAAGGCAACTTTCTATTCATCATCGCAAGTGATTATTTTTGTGAATGATGAATAGAAAGTTGCCTTACAAAAGTCTTTAAATAACTTAAACACCTCTGGGTATGAATTTCACAAAAATAATTCATCCTCGGCTACCGCCTCGGATAGAATTATTTTTGAGAAATTCATACCCATCGGGTGTTTAAGTAATACTGAAAAAGCATCATCAGTTAACCGGTTAATTTTAGAGAATTTGCCAGCGATTATTTAGAGAAGTTAGAACCAAGCTTTTATTCCATTGCAGCCAAAATTCTCAGTTAAGGAGGTGATTGTCAATATAGGAAGCCTCAGTAAAGGCAAATTTGCTATTTCTTTCTATATTTCTTGTTGTCTAATTTTCAAACCACAGAACTATAAGTTGTTATTTTGCATAAGAAATTTATTTCGTAAAACACGAAATGTACCCTGTCATAAGACAATTACTCTGTTGAAAACTGGGAAACTCCAAATTGACTTGTTTCTAAATCAATCACATGTAATAAAATGCACTACCTTTTCCTAGTGTTGTGGACTTTTTAAACCTCTATATTAGATATTTAGTGATAAGGTATTTGGCTCACGTCATTTGGCCATCAAGATTTCCCGGTGCAATCCATCAAACCAGAATCTCAGTGAGCTACATTTTTTCCGGGGACAAAATTCATTTTTGTAATGAGAAAGTAATTGAAGCATTTCTTGTGCTGCAGAGAAAAGGCCACAGCAGATGATATCCATTTCAAAAAGAACAAAGGACGAAACAAAAGGCTTTTTTATGAAACAAAGCCATAAATTACGTTTCGAAACGATTTACGATCTTCCTAGTTCCAATCCATACGCTTCAAATTTAACCAGGAGTTTCAGCAAAATTTCGTCCTTCTCTACTCAAAAAATAAGAGGAACCTCAAAGTTTACCGTTGAATCTTGTGTCAGAATCTTGTCAGAATGGCTAATGGTGCGTTCACACTGCACTGAACCGGGACCGGGACAGGGACAGGGAACGGAACTGGCACAATAGGAGACAATGGCTCTGGTCCCATTTCAGGTCCTGGTGCAGTATGAACAGTTCTGTATAATATATACAATCCCATTTTTTCCCGGTCCCTGTCCCGGTTCCGTGCAGTGTGAACGCGCCAGAAGAGGGGTACCCCAGTCACTGGTCCTGGGTCCCTTCTGGGGGGTACACCAATAACTTGTCCCAGGTGCAGGGGGTACCTCCCGCCAGGACGGGGGTACTCCACCCCAGACAGGATAGGGGTACCCCCTGCCAGGACACACACACAGGAGAGCGAGTTCTGCTATGCCATGGGCGGTAAGCCTCTTACACACAGGTGGACTTTCTTGTTTATCTTTTGTCGTAACTTAGAAATCCCTTCTTTGCAGAAAATGACTCTGTTTGCAACATGACGCAATATTTTTCTTGTGGATTGAAAAGTTTAGATAACTTTTCTGATGAAAGTCTGTGTGGATCATCATCAAGTTAATTTTTCATAAAATGGCTTACAGTTTGACAATGATCGTCGAAAACCCCTGAGGACAATTCCAAGTTAGGCTTGAAATAGAAACAAGCAATTACAATATCATTTATCAAGTACATTGAAGATAACGAAAACGAAAAAAACAAACAAACTGCAATTCCTTCGTATGAATATCTGTTGTTCTGATTTAGTCGCAAGAACTTTCTTTCGCTACTATTAAATAGGTCACTACGATAAAGATGATGCGGAGAACGATTGTTTGGCTCAATGTGTTAAACCTTGTACAAGAATAATATATGAGCCATTAGCGTCCAACGCGGCCTTGTCTTCACTCAGCATAGAAAGTATTCTCAGGAAGGATGACGGCCTTTTGAGGAAGAAATTTGCGGTAAGCTTGTTGTGTGTGTGATTTGTATCTTTATTCGTCAGGTGGTACGGCAGCGACAGCATCAATGACAATTGAGTTTTTCACGATAAGTAATTCAAAGTAAATCAAACATTTATTTAAGTACACACATTTCACCTAACCTTGATTATCCTAAGCAGCCTTTATTTGTAAAATTTTAATAATGACATTTCCAAAGCAATTAAATTTATATCTGTCAGATTTGACAGATCTGTCAGGTTTACTTGTCACGAAAAAATTAGATTGTCCCGCACGCTGAATCCAGCATCCATTCAGGTGTGACATTTGAGTTTTTCCGTTTTAACTTGCATCTTAAATTTGTTGAATTTGTTAAAGGTACATAATGCATATCCATATTTGTTAAGAAAGAAGACCCATATTTAAAATAATTTGACAAATTTAACAAACCAAAAACAGAAAAACTAGATTTATCATGTCTGAATATTTACATTCCTCGTAACAGGATACTTGGACCAAACGTTGTCGCTAGTGTTAATACACTTTTTGAACTAGCCATAAATTAGATTAAAATATTTCACACAGAATGCAGCCAACATGAAGCACAGATCAGATGAAGAGATATTCGTCACAACGGCTAGTTTCCTACTGAAAGTTTATGAAAAATACACTTTATTCCTGCAAACTGGACATAGCTGGACAAACAACGTCCAAACTGCATACATAGACCCTATTGTTAGGGCATTAAAACAAATAGTTAATACTTTCAAATATGACATGGATAAAGTGGTGTTCAGAGGTTTGGATGAAGCCATGACGCAAGTGGACATAATAATTGGGCCGCACAGAAATACTATGAATGTTATTGTTAAAAGGATGGTTACGAATACTGAGCTAGTCAGTTTGCATGTTGGTAATTTTATTCAGTACGATTTCAAGCATGATGACCTGGATGATTTGGTTAAAATTAGCATCCATGATATTTCAATCGTGGAAGAAACATTACCTAGATACTACAATATTATTCTAGACATGCCGAAGACGATGAAACGCTTGGATTTCGATTACACTTTCATTTACACCACAACGTCTTGCCAGGAAAAGTGAGCAATGCCAAAATGACGTGTATTTCTTTACCAATGACACCAGAAAGATAAAGAGAGATTTGGACAGTTTACTTGAGAAATGGAAGACTTGGAATTCCTCGACAAATGATGCAGATGTAAAAATTATACTAAAAAATCTGAATGTAAATTTCCATAAATATGAAACTCGATTCGAGTTGTTGAAAGAAAATTGTTTCGACAATTTTACAGATGCTGTACAAGAAATTGGGAAATTAAACGAGTCCCACCAGGAGCAAGTTGGTATCTTTACAGACATTGAATACACCTTTAATTTCACTGAAGAATCATATGAAATAAAAACAGAAAAAAATTCGTTCGAGTGGCTTCTAGTTCAGTTTCTGAAATTAGGAAACATAACTAAAAGTGAGTTATAAGAGAATCTCACTGAAGATGGAATAGATGGACGTATTACTACTGTCAACAATTTCATTAATAAAGTCAAGTTTCGATTGACTGAACGGTTACGCGTGGGACTAGATAAAGCCAGGGATGATATCACTGATTGGTACAGAGATGTTGTGGTCAAAGCCGCACGCATGAGAGAATTCATGTCAACAAACTTCCTGGAGGAGAGGCTCAGTCAAATGGAGATATGAAAATCACCGGTTATGAAGCTCTTTCAGGAAGATCAACTCGAAAACACATGTAAGTTTCTACGT
>JBCAUG010174913.1:0-19971 GCA_038406175.1 Haplosyllis leylae | reverse complement strand
CAGACCTGAGTAGCCCCCCTCCCCCCCCGGACTTGCTACGCCGCGGTCGGTATGCCTCTTGCGTTCACGCAGGAGGACTTTCTTGTTCTTCTTTTATTTTTAAAAAAAAAATTGATCGCTACATTTCCCAAATTAATTTTAATACATGAATGTTTCGTGTTTGATATCAAACAAAATGTCACAGTTTAATTTTAATAACGTTAAAAACTTGTAAGTAGGAACTGCTGCCTGAATAAACAAGAAGATTAGCACAAACAAATTTCTGAACGTATTTTCACTCACCTCGCCATCCTTGATGATTTCTGTATTTCGATCTGAACTGGATAAATTGAGATCCTGTGAAACAGCAAATATCACGCAGTGGTGACTTCAACTGTCCAAATTCAAAGTCTTTTCCTTGATACTGTTTTGCTGAAAATGTGCTGTCTCGAAAAGCAAAACTCAAGATAGATCTACCAATGTGACAATTTTAACTACAAAAAAGTTCGTGTCTTCAATGACAAGTCGCACTCACTACAGGATGAGTCCATCAACAGACTAATTGCCGACAAAAGGAGACATCTATGTTCAGTGTCAAATATCCGACATCCCACGTTGATGATAGTCAGTGGTGATTTCAACGTCCAAATGGTTTGTGAATATCAGTGAAATAATACTCTGTGTAAAAAGTTCACAACGTTACGAAATGATTCGATAGAAATTGCAATCCATTATTTTTAAACGAACAAAATGTGAGCTTTCAACGTCGAAGTGGACGTAACGTTAGACCTGCAAAATGACGCCAATACTCCCTTTCCGTAGTACTTCAATTTCATTCTGTCTGAATAATTAACAGTTTTTAACTAAAGAGCAGTTTTTTTGCAAAACTGATTCTAAGTCACCAGTGAATGTTGACAGCCTGGATTTCAGTCTGCAACTGACATTGATGACTTGAGGCTCTTCACTTTTGATATCATCTGCTGTTGCCTTCGGTTACTGATGCAGATTGGATTGGCTGCTACCAGCATCTGCATAACACACCAGCACATCTAGCCATTCATCCAGTGTGGTGGCGCAGACTGTAGGCAAAATAGCCATGTTTCAACAATGGGTCTAAATGGGTCTAATGTCCAAACAATGGGCATCTGTCAGTCCAAGACACCACAACAAACAACACCAGTGCCACATGCAGGAGGGTCCCTTCTGTCTGTGAGCGCAGGCTTCCCTTCCCTGCAGTTAGTATTACACAATGCTTCTCCTATTCCTGGCTCCATGTTCAAGCATCTGTCAAATGGTAGAGATGCGGTTTTCATGGCTGCCAGAGGGTTATGAATAACTATAGATTTTATTTATGTTGCTAAATATGGAAAAAGGCTTGTGAATTAAAGCAATCTGTCAAAGTTACTTCACTCTCCAGAATAAGTAATACATCAACGTTTCCAAATGATTCCTAGCACAGCAGCAACATATTTTAAATTCCAATTGTGCAAATTTATTAAATTGTGTGAGTCAGTACAAGGAACAGTTTACGGCAGGAATAAAATAACAGCCATATTGGGTTCACCATTTTCGCCTTGAGCTTTGATCCCTCGACACTGACCAGCCGCAAACCTGACAATATTAGGCCAATGTTGGTGCTGCAGCAGTAAAAGACAAAACAGAAGACACAGAAGTGAGAACAATGTAGAAACAATAGAACAACGGACCAGAAGAACAGATCAGTACAAACAATAACTATGCACAGAATCAGAACTATGCACGTATCAGAAATCAATAGAATGACCCAGCACAGCGTGTATCTATTATCTCTGGTATCAGTATCACTGCAGGAATCTCTTATCAACTGACAGGCACTCGTGTCTGTCAGAATTGAACCGCGGAGATTTGAATTTCGTAGATTCCGTATGAAATGATCCGGAACAACGTTGTCTGATAAACTTTCGTATAATTATTTGGGCATTAAATCCACACAAATGTAAATCATTCCAAATCATTCATTTTTTTGTTTTCAACGGAATCTGCAGAACCTGTAAATTTTGTGTGTCTGCTCAAAATTCCCAAACATTCACCCAAAAGATCCAATCTTACAGTGTATGTGAATGAGATAGCAGCAATTGATGGGACGCAAAAATATTTCGAATATAAAAGTAAAGAGTTAACTTCCTTTGAAGTTACTAAGTAAAAAGGAAATTTAAAATGTAAAGATATTTGGTTGATTGCTGTTTGGTCACCCTGGATTTGTAGCTGACTTTCTTTGTATTGGCGATTCAGGACGGGAGAGGATAGATAATGTTCTGCACTGATCCCACTGTGATGCAAGTCCTGCAGAGCTCAGAAGGGACAACGGCAGGAGGAGGAGGAGGATCACGTCACGGGGACGTTACGTCGTTACATCACGGGGACGTTACGTCACGCAGCAACTGTCGTTGGAACAGATTTCAATCAAATTGGTGTCAAGTTGTCAGTTCTCACATCCACCACTGCCCCATCCTGTCCATCTTATTACACATCCGAATCGATTGTGGATGAATTCCTGTCGATGAGATTCATAATATCCTGCCACCTCAATCCCCCTGCATATCCACATGACACGTTTAATGCCAACTACGTCCCTTTCTGTCAACCTTTATGTGACTCTGTGGGCAGTGGATTGCGTACTGATGTCATCATAAGACGTCATGCAGAACATAATGAACTGAACGTCACACTGAAGCTGTCAGACTGATGGACGGTAACAAATGTTCATCATTTTACCTCTCAATAATTTACCTCAATCTGAGGGGCTCATTTTTCAGAATATCTTCATAAAATTCAAAAGGAACATGAGCCCAGTAAGAATGGTGCAAATTTGGTGGCTGAGCCATTTCACTGGGGTTTGAGACAAAAAAGTGACGGATTATAAGCCATTTGAAAATTGAAATGATGCTTTAAACAACCTAGTTTAGACAGTTTTGAAATAGATATTAGATTCTAAAATTGACAAAGTGAAATGAAATCTTGTAAATCTAGATGGAACTTGACTGATTTCTATTGCTGATTTCCATCACCCAGCATCATATCAAATTATCAGGAACAAATACCAACAGTAGTTCACCCACACCGTACAAGAGCAGATGTCAACTCTGCTCATTGTCTTATTTAAATCACTGTAAATACTGCAATCCAACCGTTTACACAGCTCTACATCAATTTCCCTTTTCTCCTTCAATCAATATTAAATCCATGTTGGTACTCAGGGGCCACATCCCTGGTATGGGGCAGAACCGTTAGGGTTAGGGTTGGGGGCAGCAGGTGTTTTGAGTTTCTGAACACTGTATTGTTGAGTTCAAGTGGTTGTTCGCACAAACTATAAGTTCATCACACAGATCGTTTTACCATAATGAATTACAACGAGGTTATATTGAAGACACTGGAGATCATAATTCCTACTCAAATAGACAGGACAGAAGGAGAAACGGACAGACGGACGGGCAGATGTCAGGGCTATGTGAGTAACAGTGATGACCCTTCTTGACCATCCGTGACAGATGTGCCCACTCGTCTTCAGAAAACTCATCTGTTGAAACAAAAGGAGGGCACTGCTCTCGAGTGCTTTGCAAGATTTTTAAACTTAAAAGTGTAAAATAAAGACAAAATGAGGGTAAATCACACATCTTTTGTTTTCTTTGTTTTCAGCATGAGAAAATGTGAATGCACAAGCTTTCCGGGCAGATGTGATTGTACAAAATCTAAATAAAAACACCCACATGTCTCGACACGTTGCTAAGGAACGTGAGATTTCTTAACAACATAAAGTGATAATATTTCAAAACAAAGTGACAAAGTTTCTTTTTCATGACCAGTTTCCGGAAATTTAAAAGCGGAAAGTAATAGTGAACAATCCAAAAGAGAAAATTTACGACAAACCGATTGTATTGTGAAAAACATGGGAAGTGAAAGAAGATAACATTCTCTAAAAGGACCAAATAATCTCTCTGTAATTAGAGTGAAAATCTCACTCTCTTTTCCAAAGAACACGAAAAAGTGAACTACTCAAAGGGATGACAAAAAATTCACTCATCGAAAAACACATCAAACCGAAGAAAACAAAACACGATACAAGCCAGAAAACACTGAACGGATCAACTAAGCCAATTGTAACATCTTTTAATTTATCTTAATCTCAATCACCATCCAGCTAGGCCCGGGGTCTGTTAGTGCGATAACGTTTCCTTTTCAGATCAGTGCTGAGCACGTGTTACGTAATAAAACCATCTGCACCACAATAGAACCATGTGATAACGAGGCCAGATGGTCGGGTCGGGGTCCTCAGATCTCCCAATCTGTCAGTATTTATCTAAATTACCTAACAAGGATGTTGTTCCACTACAGCTATCACAGTGGATATGGGCTGGTTTTTATCTGTAATTAAATGATACTCTTTGATGATGATGTTTATGAAAGGTAATAGATCAACCGATTTTCCCCAAGCCCATTTACAGATGTAACTGTAACGGGAGGTTTTAGCGGTGGGCCCTTTTTCAAATGTAGCTTTGCTTGTTCAGTAACAACCTTACGAACTCCTTACTAACCCAAGTTTGCTGCTCTACGACAGCTATAAAGTCACAATCTCAAGTTAGTAAATCTGCAAACTCTCCTGCCTGTTTTCCAAATAAGTCCGGGAAGCTGCACCTGCTGCTTTAACCGTTATTCCCTTAAGCATCATGAAATACTGCTATGACATCACTTTCTCTCCTCCAAAATACTATATAAACCCCTGCAACTTTGAATCTGTTATGCGTTGACGTTCCAGACAATAGATCCGAAAGGTTTACTGAGCTTTTCTCAGGTAAATGGGTTTTTATTTAGTCTTTTTAGCATGCAGCTGTACCTTAGTAATTCTAATTTCATTCCTAATACATTTTAGTCTATTTTAATTATTTTGCTCATATTGAGTTAATGCATGTGATTATCAGCTATTTTTGTTCTTTTCTCAGGATTCTTAATTTCTAGTTTCGGCACACAATAAACTGTAAAAGTAGATTTGGATTGGTTGCATCATTTTTGGTCAATTAACACTACTTAATTACTCGGGCATCCACTTGATAAAGAGAATAACATCAAGCCGGTAGAACCTTATCACATAACCCTCTTCCAACCTCCTCACCAATGGAAGTGGAATATCCGTCCATAAAGCACGTGCGGTTTTTACCATGTTTTACAAACAATTTGCTCAGATTGTATTTCTCAACGTAAAACCATAATTGAAACATGGTTCTAGTCGATTCTAAGGATAGGATATTTTTAGAACTTTAAATTGTGCGATTTTGAAACTTCTGTCCATTCCACAATGAATTTCTTTTCGGATTTGAATCACATCTATTTGTATCTGAAATCACCGAAGATCTCCGTCAATGAGACAAAGGCCATTTTGGAGGCAAAGAAGGACAGATGTAACGCTTCACTGCAGGAGTTAACTCCTTCTCAACCTTCTCCTGCAGAATTACACTATCACATCTGTTGCTTGGCAACAACTTCCAGTAACAACTACCAGATCTAACTTAAGTGTCTTTTGTTCAAGACAAGAGCAGATTTCAGATGACTTCCCCTTTTCAATTTACATTTTTTAATTAAAAATTTGGTAACCAAAGTGTTCCTCCTCAAATTGATACGCGAAACTCAATCAAAATCGATATTTACCTAATCACAGCTGAGAAGTGTTCAATTAACAGAAATCAGTGTTCAATCACTTGAAATAATTGGTTAATTTCCGTCTTTGTAACGATGGTCTCTTCGAGTCTTTAATTAAACCTGGTGAATAGCAAAACGTTCAGCTGTTAAATCTAATAAATCTCATTTTGGCATTATTTTTAGAAGGTCCCTAAGGTACAAGAGGCATTTTATTCTTGAAAATGTTCCTTGTTTGGGAAGACTTTAGTTTGATGGGGCTGTCAATTTACGGCTTACGAATTTCTGAGACTAAAATACTATCTCATTAGAAATCTGACAAGATATTTCGGTCGGGCGCTTTATTTTCTGATTTTTCTTTTTTTTTCCTGTTTTATTTGCGTTGTCAACCTTTTACAAAGGGAATAAAAGTTCCAAAAAAGAGAATAATTTCTTCATGCAGATCTACCAAAGAAGTTATCTTCGTAAATCTGCGTAGGCTTACGGGTTTGTGTCATCCATTCACTGCAAAATACATCAGTGCTGATCATTCTAAAATTCACCAGCACAAACATTTTGACTACCCAAATTTAACATTTTATTAAAGTCCTTTAACGACTCACACATACCAACTTCTAATCCTCCCACTAACCACCAATTCCTACACCCTGAAAGGGCAGCTGGATCGATTAAACTATTACTTCTCTTCTTTCATTAATTGCATCTCTTACTACAGTAATTTACCCAACAAGTAACAATTACCTGTACCGGTAATTACCTAAATTTGTAACACTTGAGGCTGTAAGAGGCCCGGCTGCAGCTGACCCCAATTGAATAGTAAGCCATTGTTCACACTGACCGAGTGCGATTGGCAAAAGACACATTAGGAAACCCTGTTCATCACCATTCACACTGAAACTGTTATTATTCAAAAAGCGACATCGCTTCAGACAAATACAAATGTTTTGTTATTTATACTTTAGATTACAGTGGTGGATTCAGGATTTCCCAGAGGAGGCGCCAACCCTAAGGGGGGATTGCCAACCTACTATTTGAGCAATTTTTTTCCGAAAAATGCATGAAAATGAAGAAATTTGGCCCAGAGAGGGGGGCGCATCCTTGGCGCCCCCTAGATCCGCCAATAAATTAAGTTGAAGCGATTTTTTGGCGAAGTTGCTTTCACATTCGCTTGACGTAAACACACCCTTACTGCATGCAATACAATGGGGGTAATCTTCGTTTCCCTCGAGGGTCAAACTGTAATAGGAGGAATGTTAAGTGGCGACTTTAACTGCATTTTATTGTGAACCATTGAGAAGAGAATGGCGAAGAATAGAAAACAAAGAAAGAAACTTGAAAACATTGATAAAAGATGTGAGGAAAAAAAAACCACTGGGAAGATGGGAATAAAGTGAATCCCGTGAATAAACCCAGCAGTCACTACTGGACACAAGATCACTTCATTGTAAAATGAAAATCGTAATTCTAAACTTTAAATAAAATTTTAACATTTAACATTTGTGACTGCAAGTTGCAAAATATTTTGGTTGAATTTTGAACAATTTTATTTTGAGCAGTGAAGTGAAATTCACATGAAAAACATTTTTCTGAAAAGGATATACGTGCTTTTCAATGGACTGTCGCATTGATGAGTGTAATTTCCACCTGAGCGAAGATACATGAAACATACCGCCTGCTGTGTGTGATAATAACGGCTGAAACATGGTTGATTGCACATGTGTGTGAAGAACAAAGCACTATATTACAGTGTGGCCACATTGTTCGGGAGCGGGGGGGGGGGGGGTTGCTGACAACCACCATATGATTTTATAAAATTTTAAAAAGGACATGACATTGAGAAAATTTTGGAGCGCGCTGTGGACGATCTCCGTACTTCCGCCACTGCACGCACTAACGCTTGCAGCGCATCCACTGAGGGAGCAAACGGAACCTAACAGACTGGAATATTCAATTATTCTTAATTTAGTCATTATTTCTGTACATATTTTTATTGTATCCGAAGATATGGGCAGCAGTACATGGAGGAGTAAACTTTATGCTGAGCAAAGCAAGGCTGAAAAATTTTTCCCCAAGAAATTAGTACAGAATAGCAATTAACTTGAAGGAAGTTTCAATTTGTGTCCATAACCTTCAGAATTGTGGTGATTTCCTGAAACAATAAAAGGCTCAACACATAAAAAACACATTTTTTTTCAAAAAAGGCACTAAAAAGTACTTTCTAAAAACACTTGATGATGAAAAAATGCACAAAAGTGCACATGTGCTTTTTAAAAGCACTCTTGTACGACGCCTGTCGATATTCTCACCATTTATGTCCAAAAAGGTGGCAATAAATCCATTAGGTAAATCCAGTCATTAATGGAGGCGCCCCAAGCACGCGAAACTCCCATATTTGGTAATAAATTAGTTTATTTTAATTATGTCACCCCGGCTGACAATCCACTTTACGTGAAGCGACGCAACATGTCACAGAACGACACTTCAAAGACACCGTGGTAACACTTGGCTGGAGGAGAGACATTTGGGATGGACATTTGGCCGTGGGATACTTGGACGTCTGCAAACTTTTATTGTGTAAACATATCATTTCGATGATGTAACGATGAAACCATTCAATTAATGTCATTTACTTCAAAGGTGAAAAATGATTTAAGTACTTCAAGTACCATAAAATCAAGAACATTTTTGTCCGTAGGGGTGATAGCCCTGGCCACCTTAGATTTGCCAATGTTTTCTTAATTTTTACCGAGACCTTCTAATATTTAAGTTGGACTTTTTCATCTTGTTACATTTTTCCATTTAATTTATGTACTTATATTATTCTTTTGTGTTTTCCTGTCAATGGTTTAACTAGGATTTTCTAACACTTTGGACTGAAGAAATGTTTTCTCTTTTCCATCAACCTCGGTCTCCTCTTCAGGACGAGTGCCAACAATGCGACAAAACCGTTTTGACCGTAACGTAACAGGAACCGCAGATGTATTAAACACATGTTAAAATACGACGTACAAGTCACAAGAGCAAACCGCAGGAGATCAGTCTCCTTCCAAATATGGTATTAACGACAGTTCGCACTAATTGATGTAACCTGTAAACTACCCGTTCATACACAGAACCGTGGAATAAGGGCAAATCTCTTAACCCTGAAATCACCCGGCCGTGAAACTCTATTTATTGCGCCATTGAAAAGGGAATAATAGTCTAAAGTGAAAAATGGTTCAAATTGACGTAAATTACGGGTTTGTCGAGGTAATTCCATTATTCTACTTGGTTTCCTGTTTACAGTAACCGGGGTTTCTCCATTTGTGACCCATATAGACAATGTAAGACCGCTTCCAATAGGTTTATGTTGAGGGTTCAATATTATCAGGAACAATATTTTATGTGCCAAAAAGTTCTTCCAATCTCATGAATTAAAAAGGTCAAACTTCATGTACTTCAGCAGAAATCAACACTCAATTTCTTGCTTCTCTATCAGCAGACTTTGCTTTGGAATTTTCGAGGTCATAAGTCTTTTAATGGGAACACTGCCGGGAACTGGCATCCTTTTTTGGACTTTTGGTGATGTCAGACCGCTGTTTAAAAGTGATGTTGGTTCCCCTCACTCATCACCGGTGTGCAATGGATTCCTCAGACTGACCTATTAGTGCGACACCTGCACACCTGTTGACGGGTCCCTACAGTGGTAAACATTACTTAGTTCTCTTTCAGTTCCACTAAATGTTCATCACCAATACCTGTCCTCCATATGTTTCGCTACATTAGTTACATCATATCAAACGAAGAATTTAGGTAGTTAGGGTGTCTGTCACACCTGTAAGTAGTCGGTCCATGGACCCGTAACCTGAACAGGAGTCACAGGTGTTACGCTTCCCCCGAGAACAAACGCACAAGTTCTCCAAATATGGGAAAACCTTTAACGCAAGACAGGGTCAATAAGTACATGGGAATAGCACTCAAGTTCATGCACGCGATGATGATGATGATGATGTCGGAAGGAATCATGAAACATGTATCTGTATCGATCAACCGGAGAATTATGTACTGTACCAACGGCCACTCCCATGAACGGCCGCTTCTATGAAAAGTCATTTCAAAGTGCAATGTACTGGATAATACCCGATACTGAGGTGATTAGAAGCCAAAATAATAGATTGTCGTCCCCCTTTTGGGGTTGGCACCTCCGTCTGGCAAATCCTGGCTTCACCCTTGATGTACACGCATCACGCAATCCACCAAATAGCACAACTTCCAACCTAATCGATGACCCACGCCACCATAACGATACCATGTAAAAAAAAATTCCACCAGCAAATATTAATGCGCTGTATTTCAATGTCCCCTTTTCGGAAATAGATTTACTGATAAATGCTATCATGACTTCTGTTTAATCATCGTAATTTGACCTTTTCAAATATATTGATTTTACCTGATTAGGCTACTTATGGGTTCTTCAGCTGTTATAACATAGATGTGTATATTACACCTTTGTGATGAAAAACGCTTTTATCGATTGCTTGTGCTCAATGTTCACGGACCCATGCAGACAGACAGTGCATATTAATGGTTCGATAAGGATTTAACATGCACACGCAGCACTCACACGTACACGTATGCGTGACTGCAGTCAATCAATAAGCCTCACTTACACCACAGAAGGTAACGAGTTTCCATCGATTTCGTTGCATAAACTGTTGCCATAACAAATTGATGACTTTACTGTTCTTGTGTTGTTGCCTTTCTGTGGACATGTTGAGAACATGGAAGTCTTCCTTCAAATTTGGACGTGCAGAAGCCAGAACCGATAAGAGCTTACGAGCGTGACAGGGCTGCACCCAACCGAAACCAAAGGTGTAAAACTGTTACTGTAAGCCTTCACAAAATTCATCCCAGATGGGATGAAGTTCTTCTCTGCCTCTAGCCATGGGTTAAATTATAAACTGACTCTACCAGAGGCAGTATACAATACTTGACTGTCGCTCAGAGGAGTTCAAGAATTGTTCTACCAGTACTGACTGGAGCTGTCTCCACCGACAAAAAAGGAAACGAAGAAAAACATGCACTGTACTCACCAAAAATGGGTAGCGTCCACAGTTTATGACTGAAAAGAGTCCGTTGCTTTACTTGGGCATCGTCGCCTGAAGATAAACAATAGAGTAGCAATTGTTATCACCATGGTTACTGCTATTTTCCTACGCATTTTAAAGATATAAGAGACGAGAACTGCTTTGCCGTAAATACCCGCCAGATAAAGGGGGCAAAAACATGAAATCTGTACAGTCGTCTTTTGCAGTTATCTTTTTCATATATCTTTTCTGGGGTTTTTTTGCAGATGTGACTGGTTGCGTTTCATGCGGCGTCCCCCCACCCTCAGCCTCCTCTCAACACCCGTGGATCCGCCACTTGTGTCAAGTAGTACCTCCGGTGCCTGAGGCGTCTTGATTGTCAAACGTTCAAATTTCTAGGGTTAAATACTAGGACCAGTACAAATGATTAGAAAGAACACACCATCTACAGAGTAGTTGCCACGTGACGTCAACATTAACGTCTGCATTTGCTTTTACATTAAATGTTTAACACTGTGTTTGATGCACGGAATAGTTTAGTGCCAGACTCATTCTTTGCATTTGCTTCAACTTCACCATTGATATATCGCTTAACCATTTATCAACTATTTCTGATACTTTATTTCCCCAGCAATCACCTTAGTCGACAGGGTCCTCTAGTTCTGGCACCGTTTCTTTCCGTTATCTCCAAAAGTAATGTATCATTTTTTATCGCATGCACAGTTACTTTATTTCAGTATGCAATGAGAGTGTACTGAGACACAGACATTGTATCTTTTGTGGTGTTATATCTAGTGCAGTGTATCCACTTGCATTGTTTTGTACTGACATAATTCATGCTGCTGAGAATCTAACGCGTTTTCCAAAGAATTTCGCTTTTTGCTTTTGAAAGATTTCCAAAAAAAGAAACATCCTCCCTTCAATCTTTGGCACGCTCACCTTCCAACCCATGGATCTTTCTGTAAAATAGCCAGGCCCAAGGTTAAGGTCACTCACAAGACCAAAGTAATGTCACGGAGCCAAAGCTGCTCCCAATAAATATGCAAAAGGCGACATCGATTTGGCTCTCGCTTTCAACAGCGAAACTGTGGTTCCGATCAAATTCTGAGTTCTGCTTACAACGAGTTCAGTTACAAAGGTATAATAATTTAAATACCTGGTCGATCAGTATTTTACACTTGTATGATTGTACACTCGTCTCTCTCACCTGTCTGAGATGCTTCATCAATGCCCAACACTTTGATCTCCAAATTATCTACCTGCACAGGCGACATTTATCTGCATTATCTGTTAAAGCCATGTAGCAGTCATACTGTGTACTTCAGAGGCGTACACGAGCTAATGCAGGAAGTATTTATCAAAGCAATTTCCGTCAGTGATGTGATCAGAGAATTAGAATGTTATTCTAAAAAAAAAAATCAGGTCAGTGTGAACAAACCTTAAGACTCAGTTTATAATTAGCGAAAGCAAAGAACAAAGCGGCATCCATTGAAGTGCGTTCACACAAACTAAAAGTCAACATGCAAATGGCAAAATATTTTGCTATTGAATCTTCAGATACACCTGAAAGGAAATTTCTGTTGCCAAAGGATCCAAAAGTTATCGATTTTCTCTGTGCATATGAACCTTTTTGTGGGTTCTTAGAAAGGCCGGAAGCACCAAAGAATTTCCTCTTTCGCGTGTGCATTCGACCTCTGTGAAGGAGCCTCTTAGGCCTAGCTCATACTACATCTACATGAAAGACCAATACGATAACGATGTCCTCATTAGCTGAATTGATCATAGTGCTAATATATAACATGTACTATGCTGAAACACGTCAAAGAATTCCTAAATGCATTCAAGTTCAGCGAGAACGATCGCTAAGGGCGCATTTACACTTCCCAAAACGTGAAAACGAAACTTTTCGTTGGTGCTTACTGTAAAGGCCCGTTCACACTGTGCAATTTGCAACTGCGATTTTATTTTGCTTGTAATGGAATGTATAGGAGCTGGTGACACTGCCGCAGTCATACAGTAAGAACACTTCTATTGAGTTCTGTGCAACCCATTTTTTGTTGCCATAAGGGAATTGCTGTCGCAATCAGAAAAAAACGCACAGTGTGAATGAGCCTTAAGTATGAATATTATATTGGATTTTCTACAAAATCCACTTGTTAGCTATGTCGCTTTTGTATTTTTTTCGCTCTGTGTGTACGTTCCTTAACGCTCTCCTATTCATCACCGAGATCGCTTTCGCGTTTATTTTTCGATCAGTATAAACCTCCTTTTACCCTATCTTGAGCAATTCACACACTTTGCACTTTCACTGCAACAAACAAGCGGCAAATCACACATAATGTGCCTTTTCATCCGAACCTAATTGGCCGAAAAAGCAATTTCAGGCGTTTTAGCACATTTTTCTCGCAACCACAGTGGTCAAACGTAAAGAGTTCTCCGCGTCTTTCATATTGTGCGTCCCTTTGAAGAGAACGCTCAATTTCTTTCAACAACCATCACCACAACAATTGAGATATTTTGACAAAAAGGATGAAAATATGTGAGAACCAGGATATGTGTCAGAAAGACATTGCTTGTGAGGCCAGAGCAGAAGAATGTTGCGTTTCGGAGGAATACATTTCATTCATCTTGGACCAATGTTCTGTATCTTACCTCGAATATCGAATTCAGTGAGAATTTTGGACGAAAAGGTAAAAGTAAAAGTGCAAAATTTTCTAATTTTCTTTTATTCTAATGTCACGAGCTGAGCTTGAGGAGTCAGGTCTTAAATGCTTGAGAAATACCCGGAAGCATGAGAATCAGGTCCTGCAGTGCAAACAGGGCATTTCACGGCTGCCTCCTCAAGAATCACTTGTGATGGGCAATTCCAACCAATTAGGCTTGAGGTGTCACATGTAAATGACGTAACGTCTAGACAGAGTGGTGTGATGTGTGAGTGAGCCAATCAGTGACCAGACCGATGACATCATGTCTGGACTGAGTACTGCACTCCAGTGGGCATATTCATACCCCCTCAATCCTGTAGCTGTCTAAGCAATGCCCTAAGCTGCATGCAAACACTATAATGGCTTAGCTGTACTTTAATTTTACCTGGAAAAATGGCCAAACGTGCTTTCCACCTCTTCTCATTACTGCAAACTCTTTTGTGTCATGTAAGAATATCATGGTGCACTTATTTCCCTATAAAATCCCTGAGTGCCCATTGCCCATCAGGAAAGCCAGGCTGGACAGCAGGCTAATCACATCAACGCCATGCACTAACGATTTCTCAGGTATTTCAGCGGATGGATCCCATGACCTGGATTTACTGCAAATCCACATATTCAAGAAATTTGCCCATTTCAAAGCCACCCCTATGCTGGCCATGATACCACCCTGTCACTGAATAATCTGTCATGTGAATGAAGTTGCAATTTGTACAATAAAGACTTTGAACTAAAAGATATGAATAGCACTGTGATACATACTTTATTGTACTTGCAGGATTCTTATGATTTTGGCCAGTTCTCTGAACTTAATCTTAGATTTGTCAAATATGCTTGATATCATGCTGAATAGCCAATAAATTCTTCAAACATGAAGTCTGCTGCTTTTCTTACTGGTCTGCCCCCCTCCAAGTCAGGAGGTGAACTCTTTCTTATTGTACCAAAAATTTGGGCCACTGCACGAAAAGATACCCATGAAAAACTGATGTAACCCCCTGCAGATGGAATATACATGTTCCAGCAGATAACCCCTCTCAGGAGCTCATTAAGTGGAAGAAAATGTAAACTGACAAGACATCCAGAATAGTTACATACTTAATATTGGTGACAATAATCACACTTCAGATTAGGCTAATATAGTGTAACAGGTTGCAAATAGACTATTGCGAATTCTGAGGAGAGGAGAATTAACCATCACAGTATTTGGCTTCCGTTGGCCCAGATAGCGACAATGAATACCTCTCAGATCTCCTCAGACTTTCGCTCCAAAATCTATGCAGGCATAGGGATGTAAGGAGTTGGAACGTCGTTCTGGATGCAGTTCATTCATGGTTTGCGTGAACACATTATTGAGGAGATCCCCAAGATTTCACAAAGTCTTGACAGCAGGAGTACAAGTGCTGCGCATACAACACAATACAGTCGAAACAGTGTGCTGAAGGCTGTTGTGGTACACTTGGGAAATGTGTTCATGAATACAGAGAGAGATGCTGATGAAGGTTAAATTTATTACTTGAGGTGCAATTCAGATGCTGATTAGGTGCCTTGACAGCTGCTATTTGGATGGCAATTAGGTGGAAATAAGAATGTTTAGAAGATAATCATAGAAATATAGACTCTAAGCAAATGCTTCACATACAGTACAATAAAAGAGAAAATTTAGTACTTCTTGTAGAAGATGAGTAAATTTGGTTATAGACCTCCTACTGATCCAAAAGGGTTGCCAAAAGATCCAAAGTGCAATTTAGAGGATCATGAGAGAACAATCAGCTTGTCTCTTCACACTTATCTGAGAAGTTCCTGCTTTTTACTATTATGAAACTGATAAATCTGGTGGCATTTGTTGAGGTCCTACTGTCTTCAGGTTGATTGGTTACCCAGAGTGTGCATGTGATTTCTTTGCACTGATTGCACATTGTGTGAGGGACTGGAACAATGCGCGCATGATCTTGATGTGATTGGCACGTGATCCATTCATGAATGTACAATTCTGTCACTTGTACTACTGTTATTGGATCATAAATGTCAACACTGCTGATTCCTGTATATCAAGATCCTCTCCTTCGTACCCAGTCTTACAGCCAACAATACAGACTGTACATTATATTAATGTTTCTGTTCTTCATCGTGTGGGAGGCCGGTACCCTCACAAGTACAACCTGTCACCCAGTAATGCAGCCACTAGCCCCTTCTTTTCACAAATAGGTCCAGTGCACAAACTAATACCCATGAACAACCACTGTCAGGCCCTGAAATTAAATAACTCTGCCTCTCCTCACTCAACTGGTGGATGCTCAATTATGACTGGGGTTCAGTTTTACTGCACAAACCAAGACAGTGAAAATATTGGTGACAATAGCATTTAAGTTCAGGGTAATGTAGCATTTATTAATACTCTTGGATATGTCTGAAAGCAATGTGTACTTTCGCTGAAACCATATTGTACAATAATCCTTGGATTCTTCTAAGGGGACCAAATATTTTCAGAATACAATAACTATGATGGAAGGAAATATATCATGTTAAAATAGCTGTAAATGTAACTTTAACAAGTCGAGTGTCTAACATTGTGAAAGTGAGGAGATGCAGGGAAACTGACAGTACATCTGATTTTTGATGTACAAAGGAGCATTAACATATTTACTCGATGACAATTTGTCGCTGTGTATAATTGTTATTCACCCGAGTGACTATTTGGGAAATAATACACCCCGAGTGGAGCGAGGGGGGTATTAATTTCACAAATAGTCACTCGGGTGAATAACAATTATACACAGCGACAAATTGTCATCGAGTAAATATGTTAATGCTCCTTTGACTATTTTACTATTGTGGCTCTTCTGCCACTTTAAACTTTCTCCAGTCCACTTAACCTTCTCAGGGGGTTAGTAGTCAGAGCATGTACATTCAATCTGCAGGGGGTAACAACAGTTATCACTGCGTATTGTTGCATGCACTGGGCCACAATTTGGGTAAAAAAAGGACAAAATTAATCTTGCCACTTTCAGGGGTTCAGAACAGTAGGAACAGCAGCACACTTCATCCTTTAAGACTTTATTAACTATTCAGCAAAATTCACCAGTACTTGGCAATTCTAGCAGTGAAGCCTAAGAGCGCTCCAATGACAATGAATTAGGTGAAACATTTACAATCATCACTGTCACTGCCAATTCTTTATTGTACACATTTCAAGGTTAATTTCTGTTACTAATGCAAGGGTGAGTAGATGCAAGCATGGCTACCTCAGGAGAGGACTGGGAATGGTCAGATTGTGTGATTCTGCCCATTTCCATCCATCGAATGGCATGTTATCGATTCCCTCACATACATCAAAAGTTTTTAGTTAATGGGGTTGATGTTACTACTCTGGTGTCCAGTCTGCCTGTCCTGAGGCACAATGGCCACTGAGACTATTTATAGCCAGTCAGGTGAACCATTATATTCTTACATCAGATAAGATAATTACCACTCATGACAGGCACTCAAAAGCGTCTTTTAGCTCTTCTCCAGATATATTGTGATCTTAACTAAGCCCTTCTACTCTTTAAAAAAGAAATTAGCCTATTGCTCACACATATGCTGTTGAGGGGGTAAGAATATCCACACCTGACTGCAGTACTGACTGCAGACATGATGTCATCTCTCTGGGTATTGATTACCTCACTCACACCTAACATCACTCTGTGTACACTTAACCTCATTTTCATTTCACAACTGCCAACCTAATGGCCTAAAAATAAACATCACCAGTAATTGTAGAGGGCCTGGACAGCTAAATGAATTGGGTGATCTGTGGAACTTTATTTCAATGTTCCCTGCTATCTGTATGCAAATAGCACCTGCCTGATGACATTTGCCAGGACAACCATTTCTTTTTACCCTCACACTCGCTTTAGCTAGTAAAATCAAGTACATTCAGCAGAGGGTAATACATTTCATTATACTAAATGGCAGCAATAATCTATTTCACCTCACATGCAGATTGTTCAGGAGCAGTTCAAGTTCCGTGTATGTTCATTGCTCAGACTCACTGTATCTCGAGCTTCTGCACAGAGTCTTATATTTTTGTCTAATTCCACAAGAAGCCGCCATTAATACATATATGTTATGATGATGCTAAAACACTACCTTTCACTATGTTCTTATTCTTCTCCACATAACATTTAAACCAATTCTCCAATATGAGAGGGAACTACTTTTTCAATGGTGGTAAGTAATTTGCATACATTTCAGACACAATAGTAATTCCAGTCAAAACAAATCTAGGGGTTACTTAACCCGTACCATGGATCCGTCCGTCGCCAAGTATGATCTATGAATGTTTTTATGTTCAACGAAAATGCGCCATTAAACTTTGAAATTCAAAATATTACTGCACAAATCGAACACAAAAAGAAAGATACAGCATAGATAAAATCCAGCTGTTGTCATCACCATATCTTTATGAACATTCGTTTCTTTATATTTCAGATAAACTTATATTTATTATCAAGGATCATCTACGGCCTGGTGAAGTTGGGAAGCGAGAAAGGTTACATTCCTCAACCAAAGGGTCCCACGTTCCCCTGGTTCGCTGCTGCTGTTTGGGGAATCGTTCTTTGGATGTTTGAGTACCACAAACCGCACTTACAGCCGTCCCTTCAGTCTTCCATGACATACTTGTATCATGACAGTAACAAGTTTAACAATATAAAGAACTTTTTAGTTCATAATAAATAGTTATTTAGATAATTTTGTTAAAAGAGGGCAATTCTATTTGTCACATTTTTGTAATTCAGAAACGGTTAGATTATTTGTTGGTTTTATTAAGGGAAATGTCTTCAGCTGAAGACAAAATATCATTTGCGGTAGTGTTTATCCGAAAAGGTCGGACAATTTACTGTAGGATGGATTAACTGTGATGAAATTCAACATCGTACTTTTCAGGGAAACATACCATGTTTTAATGCACTATCTATGAACAAAATATTTAAAACTAAAGACTTATGGCTTGTTCACATTGACGGATACGGATTCGGATCCCTATCCAGAGGGATTCCCTCCAGACTGGCCTTTGCTTACAGTTGTACCACCGGACGTATTCACACTGCACACAAAAGGGGCAGATTCCCATCCCTAAATAGCTACTGTGCTCATTTTCGGGACAGGGATCCCAGTCCGTCTCCGTGCATGTGCATAAGCCATGTGGTCAATCCTATGTTTCAAGGATAGACGTGCTAAATATTTCAAGTGGAAGCACAGAATATTATACAAATACACAAGATTTTGGAGTGGTGTATCATAAATATTCCACGAAGGTCTCTGTACACCCCAACCTTAGGGAGGGGTGTACAGGTTTCTGAGTGGAATATTTATGATACACCATGACATAAATCTTGTGTTTTTGTTATATTCTCTCATTAATGGTTAATACTTGCTTAAAATAGCCAAAACTTCCAATAAAATGACCACCCTTCTTCTTGCTTCGTTTGTTTACATTTCGAGACCACATGGTTTTTAGTGACGTCACAGCTGCTCTTAGCCAATGAGCAGCCTGGATTTAGATCAGCTGACCAGTAGCACATGCTTTTGGCAGGAAAGTAAACAAACCAAGCAAGAAGAAGGGTTGCCATTTTATTGGCTCTTAAAAAGCTGTACACCACACTCATTTCTTGCTTTAATTTCATTGGATCTATAGGAGTTATACACCCCGGCGAGGTGTATAAGTCATACAGAACCAATAAACTTTCATCTAACAACTGTTGCAGTGAGGTACAGCTCCATCCACAATGGTAAAAAGCCAATGAGAGAGGGGCTCGCATCCCAGTGAGAGAATATATAATTTTACTCTGGCACGAATGTACTCTACGGACATGTTGCGTACTTGCATGTTTTGACAAATAAATTGATACGGTAACGAATCGGCAGAAAATGTCATGTTATATCCTGGTAATTTGGAATCAGAAAGAAAATGTTTTCCACATATTTCCATATCTTCAACCAGGAGTTTTCTTTGAAAGCTCGCTCAGTTATTTGCATTCTTCCTGCACAACGAAAACAGAAGAACAAATTCATATTTTCTCTTTCATTGCAATTTTTATTGAAACAAATTATCACAATGGCTTCGTAGAAACTAACAACACTGATACAGATGAACCATTTTGATCGCCATGGTAGCAGTCCCTTGTCCAGGACCATTTTTGTAAGAACACTCGCACGCATATTTTGGACTTCAGATGCCACTACATTTGAGTTTTAAACCCAGGACATCCTTATCTCTCAAATAGAAAACAATAACATTTGTGTTGGTACATAAAACCGGGAAAGACAATGTCACAACGCTAGTGTGAAAGCTTTTTCACGCTGTTCGATCCAATCTACTCCCAAGAAGGTTACGAAGGATGTCAATGGGATGTCACCGAGATCAGAGATGAATGGGTTCACAACTCATTACAGGTCAAGCACGGTTAATTCGAAATGATTCGTCGGCAAGGTTTTCCTTTGAATAAAGTGGAAATTTGAATTAAACTAAGATCTGTAATTCAAAGTTCATATGTAACTTTGAATTAGGAATT
>JBCAUG010174802.1:0-19971 GCA_038406175.1 Haplosyllis leylae | reverse complement strand
TAGTTAACCATATTCAGTAATAAGATTTACTGTAATTACGGGAATTCAGTGAAGTCATTTTGAAAAAGCCCGATTGGTTGGGATTTGTTTACACAGAAGGCTGCCATGACATCATTTAACAACATCACTAGACACCATTTGAACTATGTTCATGACGTCATTTTTTTTCTTTTTCTTTTGAGTACTACTAGTTCCCTTATCCAATTATTTCTTGTACAATAGCGTGTCTATTAGTGATGTTATTCAAATTAGATGATCATATATTGCACATCTCAAAAGTTCCTGCAGGGTGTTCACAGTTAAGGAAATTGTCAGACTTAACATAAAAAATCAGCACAGACATTGCCCAGTAGGGCTATTAATCGTTAGTAATCCCATATAGGAGACAACTTTTTACTGTAAGTTATTTTAGTTTACAATTTCTGCAAACTTTTTCACAATATTTCACCTACAAAGGCCCCATTAGGTCAATTTGATTAATATAATTTTGCTGAAAACTGAAAGAAATGAAAAGTCAATAAAGAGGCCAAATTGGCATTGATGTGGGCATTGCGTGATTTTCGCATTTGCTGACCTCCCACAGAGATGGACATTGCTTTTACCATTTTTGTGTTGAATAGAAATATACGTACTTTTTATTTGTAACAATATATAGAAATTGATGGAATTGCAATTAGATCAATACAGTGGTCATTGATCCTGACCATATTTCCCAAAAATAGTAATAAAATTCAAATTCTCAGAAATTTAAACTTTCCTTCCTTTGAAAGTTATTGGAATCAGATTTTTTAATTTTTTGCAGAAGATAATGAATATCCAATTGGGAAAAGTGTTCAAAGAGCTCATAAATGTGAAAACATTTTACCCTTAACACAAAAAACAAGACATAGATTTGAATTGAATTGGTTTTATTCTCATCACAAAAAGCAAGAAATTAAACAGTTTTGCCATACAATATATACAAGCAAATGTATGTAAATTGCGCAAACACCAGCGGGTGTAGAAATATTCAAGCAATTGCTATGTGCAGACCCCCTGCCTGGGGTTAAATCAGTGAACTTTTTTCGCAAAATTAATCCACAAAAATACAATTATAAGTGACAATTAACATGCATATAATATAATAACATGACAATAAAAAACTTGCATATACAAATAGTGTGTGAAAAGGCTATAATGGACCATAAAAATTTTTTTGAAACTAACCAAACTGATTATACATTAATTAGCATGCAAAGCATACAAACATGGAAAAACAATAAATACACACGGTAAATTGGTTATATTACAATTGGTTGTCAGCGGATAATTGATACATTGGAGAAACAGTACTCTACTGTTACACTACTGATACCACAGTGAATTAACCTGCATGTTAATTAGAGGTTATAATTGTACAAACCCAAGAAAAAATGGGGAACGAATTTAACCCAAATCTTAATAGTATTTGGTACAGTGGCGAAGCTTGCCACCACGGTTCCTGCCAGTGCCTCTGTGACCACGTCTGTTATAGGTGGCTTGAGTCTTCTGCTTCTCTTTGTTCCAAGTCTTCTCCTCAGATGATATTGGCCTCAAGGAGATCTCGTACTTGTCAAACTTCTTGATGATGGAATCCAGGGCACGCCAGAACTTGACTTTACCATGGCCTGTCAGCTCGTCGTTTAGATGAAAGTAATGGGCCTTCTTAAGATCTTGGGACAAGTCCATAATGAAATGTCCTCCCTTAGCTGCCAGTAGGTCTTCCAAGATGGTATTGGCAATTGCATGTGCAACATGAAAATCTCTATTAAAATGAGGTCGAGGGATCATTTTGAGCCAGATGAATTTTGGCTCATTAATACCAACCGCCCCTGGGCATCAGTCTCTGATTGCTTCTTTCTTTGCTTGGACTAACTTGTCTGCATTGCTGATTATCCATTCAATGCATGATCCAATAATGTGGCATTTACCCGGCGAGATGTAATCCAGATTCTTAAGTATGTCACGATCAAACATGAAGACAATAATTCTTGGAAGGTGAACTGCATCGTTCAATGCCTTGACCAAAGCATTGATAAATTTCCCCATGAAGCTCCTGTTGCTGGATAACGGATGTGGTGTGAAAGATGTAACATTGAAGTAGTCGAAAGCGTATGGAATTGCCTTTCCTTCAGCCCTGATTTCTTGAAAGGTCGGAAAGACATCATATAAGAATGCATCTCCAATCATCCAAAGGTCGTGGATTGCAGCAATCTTGCCTGTAACAATAAGTATGAAATTAATGCTTGAGATAGGAATATACTATATTGCTCTTCCATCACCCAACTTTTTTAATCGATGACACAGGAAAATGGTATTTATAGAACAGGTCCACTGCGCACCCGACTCTCATGCTGTGGCAACCATAATTTCTGTTGTCTAAACCACAAACAGATAAACATCTTTTTAAAATGTCTCTCATGTGACTAGGCTGCACTGGTGATCTATCTCTGAAAACAAAAAATTGCTCATCATTTTGTTTTCTTGATTTTCGAACTGAGACATAATCTCAGAGTAGCTGGAAGGGGCAAAAATGACCCTTGCTATTTACCGATACAAAGATTTGTGAATCATTCTGTGCAGATACTGCTTGTATTTTCACCACTTGAGGTTGAACATCAGACCAATGAGTTTTGGAAGTTCTCAAAACAAACATCATTTTGCATTTATTCATGGCTACTTGCACGTCCTTAGCTTTGATTGCATGCTGACTTTGAGTCAATTCTCCAACTCTGAAAAGACCAAAATATGCTGTTGCAAGGAGAGCGCAAAACATTATGATCAAGTATGGCGGTGGTGAATCAAACAACAAGGGCAGTTTAGAAAGCATCAGCTGCAATAGCCCATTTGTAATCGGCAATCTTGTGTGTACGTGATCATTCCTATATCGACATGCCTTGATCAACGATGTTAGTAAATATCTGTCTTCATGCACATCAATGTCATCATCCTGAAGAACAGCCTTTATAGCTGAAATATAACTTTTTACCGTGTTAGCCTTCTTTTCATTGTTTATTAAATACCCAGCGAATAGTGTTATCCTGTCTTCCCAAGTGCTAGGTTTTTGGTCTAATCTGATAAAGAATTCATTGAAAAGTTTCCAGACTGCATAGTAATTTTTTCGGGTTGATGACCTGTGTCCTTGTGTTTTAAGCCTAGCTACAATAGATTGAATTGCTGACATTGAAATTACTGATGAGGTAGTGTCTGTGTCACTCTCCAAACGTTCCTTCTTTCTCCCCTGTTTTTCTTTTGTGTTTCTTCTCTTGCCTGCAAAGATAAGTTTGATAATCAGGTTTCATAAAATTTAATTGGAGACTCCATAAAGGCTGGGATTTTGTCTGGCTCACGCATCATGGTTGGTGGCACATTATCCCAGAACTCCTGGAAATTCTGTCTTGAAAGTGCATCTGCGAGAATGTTCGAAGCGGATCTCACATATTTCACAAAAACCCTTCTATTCCAGTGGAGATTATCCAATACCAGGATTCTCACTAACTTCATGCAATATTGGCAACCAGACGAATAGTTGTTACACATATTTTTCACACTCTGGTTGTCACAATAGATTTTTACTCTTAAATTTGCCAGTGCTTAGCCCCAAGTTAACACCGCTGTTACTAGTGCATACAATTCCAAAAAATTGGATGCTTGGTTGCTTAGCAAGGAATTTCTTAGACCATGTACCAACAACATATCTGTTCCTGAACACAGCCCCCCATCCTACAGCTCCAGATGCATCCGAGTAAAATTGAAGAGTTCTCGATGTCTCGGTATACTTCAAGTCCAAGAAAGGTCTGCACAATTTCACTGCATCATGTTGTTGAGCATCTAAGAATTGCAACCAAGTTCTACAATCTTCAATAAATTCTGCATCAAGATTTACGCGATGGTGCTGTTTTAATTTTCATCCACCATTATTTGATAATGACAATTTGCTATACATGTGTCTAGTGAATGCTCTACCTGGGACTATTGCTTTACTTATAAAATTTAGGGTCCCCGTAAGTCTTTGAATTGTGAGTACCGTAAATTTCTTCCTGTGGATGACCCATTTTAGAAGTGAAACCGCTTGGTTTTTCTTGTTAATTGGTACAGCTAAGGTCATGTTTACACTGTCTAAGAGTATTCCAAGAAAAATGATACTGCTTGTTGCCCACTCTGTCTTGTCTATTGATACAGGACAATTTATCCTTTTACAGAGGTTAAGAAATTCTCTTACCATTTGATTGCATACTTCCTCTGATTCGTGCACAAATAGATAATCATCCAAATAATTTGTACAAGAGAAATTTTTCTGCAGTATGAATTCAATGATGTGATGAAGTGCATCTGAAAAAGATTGGAATAGCACACAGCTTATACTTGCCCCAAAAGCTAGACACTTGTCTAAAAAATAAGCTGGGGCACCAGTCTGAGGATGATAAGCTTTCATCATTAATAGGTAATAATCTTCTGGTTTACCCGGAAGTAAGCGAAATGCGCTTTTCAGATCAGATTTGGAGTAAAATAGCGTTTTCCCTCCTGTCCACAAGATTCTCAAGGAATTCATCACAGCATGGTCCAAATCTCTGTATTTCGTCGTACATTTGTGGTCTGGCGTATGATAATTGAAAGATCTTTTCTCTTCTTGTTGGCCAAAATCATATGACAAATGAAAGATCAGCCTTACATCCTTACCATTATCCTTGGGGACCAGACCAATTGGTGATTGCATATAATATTGTCCAGGTGGGTGTGAGTAAGGCTCAGCATATCTACCTAATTTCACCTCTTTCATAATTTTGTTCCAGAGAATCATCTCACTCCCATATTTTAATGGTATATTTGATGATAAGTCTTTGTGGTCTCTCGGTCCCTCATAACCTAATGAAAAACCATTGGTAAATCCATCAATGAGAAATTGTGATTTACCCTCATCATACCCGCACAACCTCAAAAGTCGAGCTAACTCCTCCACATTAATCGGTGTTACTATGGATGTCAAGTCATGGTTAATAAATTCGTCAATCACAGGATCCTGCAGTGCTTTCTTCCCGGTATCAGGTTCTGGTGCTAAAATTACAATTTGAAGTAAACAATAAAAATTTTTCTTGTAGCCTCACCTTTTTATATTTAGCGTAGCTGATAACATGTAAAACAATTTATTTTCCATGGGAATGGTCTATTCGTTCTTTTCCTTCAGGTTGTCTCCACTGTACTTCATACTCCTTTTTAGCATGCTTGTTTTCTCTATCAGAACCAAGTCTCCTACAACCCAGTATACCATGCCCAAATTTGAAACAGTAGCTACACCTGTGTTCATATTTGCAAGACGAACCAAAGCTACACCTCCCTCTGTTATAACATTTACATGGCTCATTTTGCTTTGCCCTTCCTCCAGTCTTATCATTGCGCTCAAAATTGCAACCTTGTCCTACACTCATATTCCCTTGATTGAGATTAAGACGGTCTTTCATTTTCAAATTCCATGCATGCTGAAGTGTCACTCCCCAGCTTCTCATCGGATGCTTCGCCAAATGCAAACGAAATTCCCTATCATACATATATACATTATCCCACACAAAAGCTAGTGATGCTGCATGTATATCATGACTATACTGAATTAGTTCCGCAGCCCTATGTGGGTGGAATTTGACATAAATCTTCGAAAATATTCTGAATGCCTGTTCCCATCTATGGAAATTATTAATTTGCATGGAACCTTGTTCATTCAGCGACTGCCAGAAAACCTGCCCGTCTTTATATACAGGCTGAAGCCTACAATCGTCTTCGACAACCACTCCACAATCCTTCGATAACAATTTCGTGAAATCAACATATTCACCTTTCTTAATTTTATTAATAACATTTTCATCCAGATGTGACCCTATTGCTGAATATTCCTCATCTATCAAGACTGAATGAATCATTTTGCGTGCCTACCTGTAGTAGCAAATATTTCTCCTTTTGAAATCTCTGCCTCTTGTATCAGCTGCTCCACCTTTTCCTCTGGAGTTGTCTGCCTAATACCCTTTGATGTCAATGGTTCGGGTGGTGCTAGTTCAGGATCATTTCCATCTGGGTCCAGTCGTCCTCTTTTCTTCTGACCTGCAAGTGAGCGAACAATCTGGTTTAGATCAACAAACTCACCACTAGAATCAGCTTCATCCTCCGAGGATGAACTTAACTTTCCAAAATGCTTGCTAATCCTCACTGCATTTCGATAAATTGTTTCCTCAGATAACTGCGGTTTAGCTGGTAAATTTTGTTTAACAGCAGCATTACTATTATCATTCAAATTCTCACCTTGTTTGATGAATTTCTGTGCTGCCTCGGCAGTTTTCTCTAATCCGCCTTGATTAATGAGTTCTTGCAGCTCCTGAATTTTTTGCTGCATTTCCAAATCTATCTTCTTAATCTTCTCCTGTCTTTGTTTTTCGGTCATGACTCCAGCAGCATCCTGATCATCTTCAATAATTTCAGACTCTGTTGATTGCGAAGATCTACCTGTCTGATTTGCGAATTCTATTTCATTCTCTGAGTCTTCACTATCTGGGTAAATAACTTCTTCCCCAGCATCCACACCCATTTTTATTACAGTTTCTCCTTCCTGATAAGAGGCCTCAAAAAATTCGTTCTCTTTAGATAGATCCATCTGATCTGGATCTTCATTATCCCGCTGTGAGTATTCTTGTGTGGATTGATCATTCACTTCTTCCGTATTCTGATCACTTTCTTCTAACAATTCTGTGTTTGTTTTCCCTCGCCTGGTTTGCTTCACTACTGAAGATGACATAGATGTTCGCCTTTTTGGAGATTTTTCTCCTTTATGTCCTTTTCCAATATTCTGTTTCAGCTGCTTTCTTTTGTTTACATTAGCAACGACTGCACTTGATGAACTTTCATCACTTTCCTGTGAGTTTTCATTATTTCTCTTCTTTCTCCGTCTGCCTGACATTCTGAGCTATAATCTGAACTATCAGATTACACCTTTTCACTGAATTTTCCTCAGAAAATAGCGAAATTATAATTGTGTGTTTTGGGACTTCTTTCCGTGATGAGATTCAAAACCTAACTGACAGAACGATGCACGAGCAAATTTTGACGTCACAGCCAATATTGACATCACTTGACATCATAATGAGCTTACTTGAAGTTCATAGTTGGCTTGCTTGATTTATGTGTCGGTAAAATCCATTTAAACTATTAAATGATACTTTGCATAGAACCCTATGGAAAATGATGATTTTTTCACATAATTTCGACAGTGCAAAGACACAGTTTATTGATATTATGTTAGAAATAAAGGTAAATGTAAAAGTAACCAAAACCAAACATTTACCATCAATAATGTGTTTGAGAAATATTTTTTACAATTTAAATCAGTTTCAATACACATTTTCCATGTTTGTGGGCATTGGGTCAAAAGATTTTGTGTGGTACAAGGTCAGCATCCTCATCTGAATACAACCTGTGTAAACTGAATCAATGCTTCAATTTATCAGCTTATCCAGAAATCAGCTACTGACGTGTGAAATTCCAATTCTCTTTAATTTTTGCAATTATCACCGCCTGCATTCCAAAGGAATGGGGAAGGTAATGCTTTCAATTTGTCTATCTTTTCACCACTAAGGGGGGGTACCACAGTCCCAGGTTCTGTCTAAGGTTTCTAGTCCAATGTCCTTTCTGGGGGGTACCCCAGTCCCTGGTTATTTCTGTGGTCTCTGGTCCCATGTCCTTTCTTGGGGAGTGCCCCAGAACCAGGGTACCTGCCCAGCCAGGACAGAACAGAGGGTACCTCCCAAGGTAGGACAGGGCAGGGGTACTCTCTGGTCAGGACAGTACATAGGACATTACCAGCAATGAACGAAAAAACTTCATTTAAGGTCATTGTATATTTGCAATGGATTAATTGTTGATGGCGCTGTTTTGTTTTGGTAATTCACCACACATGAAACTTTAAAGCAACATAGCCAATAGCATATTTGAAATATTGGATAATTGGGCCTGGTAATAATCACCCATAAAATATGAAAGGATGTTTCCAACCAGATGTTCATGAGGCTAACAATTTTGACACTGTCTTTAAAGTATATCCATCACAATCTCATTTTAAATTCAGGTGCCACCAACAGTATTTTTTGCGTTCTTGTTCATTTCCAGTAATGTACCCACTAGCCAGTACAGGACAGGGGAGTACCCCCCAGTCAGGACAGACCAGGAGGTACCCCTCAAGTCAGGAGAGGACAGGGGGGTAAACCACCCCCCTCAGTCAGGATACAGGGTACATCCCCAGGACAGGACAGCGGGTACATCCCCAGGACAGGACAGAGGGTACCCCCCTGGCCAGGATAGGACAGGGGGTACCCCCCTCCCGCCAAGACAGGACAGGGGGTACCCCCACCCCCTAAGGACAGGTTACGTTGTGGGCGGTACGCCTCGTGCGGTTTCCTGCAGGAGGACTTTCTTGTTTTACATCTCTTCGAGTTACAACTTCATTTGCAAAATCGAGCAAAACCGCACATACAGAAACTGGATGCAAGTTATTTTTAAGTCAGGCACATTAAATAGGACAAAATGGCCAAAGAAAAACAAATATATTATGGGATCTCATATTATGCATGACTGTGCATGACTATTTTACTGGTGTTCTATCCTGAACTAATACCCATCTTTGGCGGAAATTCTTCTGTGCAAATACACCCTGAAGGAACATAAGCAATTTCTGACTAAAACAGAGATATCACTGATTTCTGACAAAGGCTTTACAATTAAAGTCTGTGGTAAAGCCTCCACTGCATGCACTGGTGACCTTACAAATCTAATTCTTGTAATAATGATTTATATTTGTGTTATAATCCGAGTGACATGGCCATATTTTAAGTTTTCTATTTTGAAATAGGTTACAAATGACAAAAACCAAAACATGTCAGAAATTACTGACTTTAATGGGCTTTGCAATAGTAACACCAGGAGAGTCAGAAATTGCTGATTGATAAAACCTGTTTGAACTAGTTTGTGCTCAGTGGTCAGAAATTTCTGATCAATAAAAAAAGATATGGTTAAACAAAATTGAAATTTTCTTTGATTCCCTGCACAGTAAACTTCAAAAAGTATTTGGCAAAAACAAAAAATCCCAACACACTAACCTTTCAAAGTATGTAATAATTTTCAAGGTGGATGCAGATATGTCTGCAATACTTGTAGATTTTTAAGGGGAAAAATCCTTCAAAAAATCTACCCATTGATTTTAATAGGTCGGAAATAACGTTTTAGTCCGAAATAATTTAATTTCCGGTGTTCCTTCAGGGTGAAATAGATCGATATTGATAATTATTAATAATTGAAAGTAACGTAGGCTATATCACATTCATAGCTATGACCTTCAGTCTGTAAAATATTTCCTTTTAATATAGAATGCCAACCCATTCCAGAATAGTTGTACAAATAAAATAATTCTTATTTTTGAAAGATATTTGGCCAGCGTTGGCAGATCCAGGATTTGCCAGATGGGGGGTGCAAACCTCAACCAATATTTTGTCAGTTTTCCTCGAAAATGTATGAAAATGACGAAAATTGGACCCTGAGGCCAGTTGAAATAGTCTCGAATGAATAATAGCAAGAAGTTGACGTAATCATAAAGCTATGAATTAATGAACTGACCAATTCGTATGGTGACTTTAAACATAGAATTTACTTTTTTCAACAAATTAGAAGAGGTTTTCGTTTTGGATTCCAGGGTGCATTGGAATGGAACGTAAAACTAAAACTAAGTTAAATCTGACTGTATCATAATTGATTTTATACATCTGCAAAAATATTTTAGAATTCATTCAAGTTTTTCCTAAATGTTTTCACTGAATCCAGCGAATTCAGTGACAACAATAATATTATTTTAAAAAAAGGATTACTGTGCTTGAACCGCTGTCTCTTGTGTAAGAAACCCGCACTTTACCTCAGAGCCACAAGGACACTAGTAACAGAGACGATCTTTAATTGACACTAATTTATGCTTCAGTGATTTGTCTGATTCCCTGAATTCACTGAAGTCTCGTTCTATTTTGGAAAAACTCCATTGTCCGACAATTCGGCAGTCTAATCATCCACGAGAAGGATGAACCCCATAACAAACAACAAATCCTCTTCCCTTATTGCCAAGAAACTTTTCGCTTTAACTTTCAGTGGTGAAGAAGGTCAGAAATATCTCAAATCTTGATATGTGTGTCCTTTTCAACAGGAATCAAGGTTAATATTTTTCATAAATCTTCAGGCCAACTGCAAAATGTAATATGTAGATTCTTTGGATATGGTGTAATATAATGAAAGTGTTCCGGGACTCATTCGAGCCGTTAGGAATAAAAATGGATGATTTGCGTGAGACATTATGAAAGGAGAATGCCTTTATTGATTAAGCATCACGGTTAACATGACCTCATGCAAGAATATCGTTGATGACAGACCCCCACGAGGACTTAGCTAAGTAATACTTACTCCTGTGCAGATTGTTATTTATGAACTACTTGTATGAAAACCTTACGTAAGAAGACTCTGCAGGAAGTTCATAAAATATACCCACTTTTCAAGGTTAACAGATAATACCAAGGAGTCTCTGCGGGATTATATAACTTGTTATGTTGTTGCTACGTGTTTATGGAAAAGGCAACCATATGGTGAGTGTGATGCTCAACTCCCATACAGAGCACATGCACCTTCACATATATCCGTGTTTTCTATCACTACCTTGACAAAGTAAAGTAAATTTTTAACTCAAATGAAAATTTTATCACATTGATATGTCGTGTATATATTTTCTGCATAAATATATTAAAAAGACAAAAACTGAGAGTTGTCATTTCATAAAAGATTACCTGGATGTACTTCAGATAGACATTTTATTATGACATTTGATGAAATAAGTGTAAATAACAATTTTAGTACAGTAATTTAACTGAGAGTTGTCACTTTGTAAAAGATTACCTGGATTTACTTAAGATAGATATAATGAAATTTGATGAAATAAGTGCCAATAAAAATTGAAGTATGTATCACTTAATCCTCTGTTAACCATAGACATCTAAAGGTGTCAAAACCAAATGTTCCAAAAGACACACCAAAAAGACAAAACATTGTATCATTCTCAAAAGCATGGCTACTTATAATACTGGTTGGCACTAAAATTTGGTTGCATCTAAAAGAGCAGATTTGAAAAATGAAACAAAATAAAATTTTTGAATTCAAAAATTTTAATTTTGAAAGTTTTCAGTTACATACCTATATATGGTATGCTAATGAAGGTGATTAAAGGTGATTAAATGTGCATCTAAAGATATCTAAGTTTGAAACTGTCCTTTTTAAGATGGCATCTTTAGATGTCTAAAGTGCCTACCATAATATTAGAAAGAAAGCCTTTAAGCAAACAAAGGGTTAAAACCAAATGCTTGGGTGTCAGTTGATATGGCTATGCTAAGGTTGTTCTGTATACAGTTGACATACCAAATATCTGCAAGTGTGATCGTCTCAGCGGTCCATATAGATAACTCTAATACATTTGTGAGATATCTGTACAGTGGTAGTTTATTGTCGTACTTCAATTGGAAGTTACAGGTTCATCGTGCAATACATAAAATCATCCCTGATGGGGCTAATGAATATCTTAAATAACAAGTATCACAGTGTGTGGTGCACCCTGGTGGAGGGCACTCAGTGGGTAGGTCACTCAACCATGACTGTTGTCCACTTCAGTCACTTCATGTGCTTGGGATTATGGTTGCTCGGTACTTAGGTATGATTCACCGGGTTCACTTAGTGTGTCCGGACTCTGGCTATGACAGGTGTGCAGCACCCTGTGTAGAGAACCAGTGTGTGACCTACATCAGTCTTCTCTAGCCCTCTGGTATAGTTGTAATGATTTTATGCAGCTGAAGTTGATATTAACAATACTGACTCAGTTTTAGCAGAGCTGTACAAAACAGCTGAGCTATTTAAATAATTTAAATATTTTTGGGTAAAATCTCTCATTTTCTCACAAAATTTGGGAGTTTATGGCATTCTGATTGGTTGATGCAGTTATCACATGACTTAACAATGAGATTTGATGAGACTTTGAGCTTAAAGACACTCTGGAATTGGTGTTTTACTTAAAGACACTCTTTTCCAATAGATTTTTGCTGAATGAGTATCTTTAAGGAGTGTCAATAAGCTAAACATATCCTGAGGGGTGTCTATAAGGGTGTCTTTAAGGGGTGTCTAGATCTAATCTGATCACAACTTCAACTGGTCAAAGCAAGCCTCTCATTTGAAATACACACAAATTTGGTACTCCTATCTTAAAAACCAGCTATATCCATTCTAATTGGCTAATTTTGGATGAATTTTGAAGTAAAATTATGTGATTTTAAGTCTCAAACTGATCTGAAGTGGAGAACAAAATTTCTAAAAATTCAAGATGGCCACACCCATGGCTGTTCTCATGGGATCTCATCCGAAATGAGATGTGTGATTTTCAGTTCTGCATAAAGCCTACTGGTTTACTTGTTACAATTGCCATCTGTGATGAACTTTCTTCTCCATGCAGAGTTGTTACCAGCTGATGGTAACAAAGATAAATTAACCCTTTGATAGCTTTTTGCATCTATAGATGTCAAAACAAAAAGGTCACAAGCATGGCTAATTATAATACTGGTTGGCACTAAAATTTGGTTGTAACTAAAATAGCAGATTTGATAAATGAAACAAAACGAAAGTTTTGCATTCAGAAAATTTGATTTTGAAATGTTTTCAGTAAATGTTACACTTCTGTACATGGCATGCTAATGAAAGTGATGACATGATTAAATGTGCATCTAAAGATGCCTAATGTTTTTCTAAGCTTTTTGTGAAATGGCTTCTTTAGATGTCTAAGGTGTTTAGGGTCAAATCAGGGAAATACCTTTAAAGCGAACAAAGGGTTAATCGCAGAATGAAAGAATACTATCTCAATTGTTATTATTTACTCATAGGTAAGTATCTCGGAATCTCAGCAGTGGTGGATCCAGGATGCCCAGGGAGAGTGCCAGTCCCTAAGGGGGACACCAACCTACTATTTGACTAATTTTTTTCCGAAAACTACATGAAAATGATGACATTTTGCCCCTTATGGAGCGCGTGTCCCTTGCCCTCACCCCCCCCCCACCCCAACCGTAAAAAAAATTGATCCTGTGCTGTAACTGGCGGGAATTTTTTTTTAGGAATAAACCCAGTCTTCTATTGTTCGCGCACGCGCCGTAGCAGCGTAAGCGCCATTTGTGAATTTTAGCACGTTGGAGAACGTAGTTTTCCTACAATTTTTTATTCGCGTGTATATACACACGTAACTATGGCCTATAAAGGAGGAGCGAAGGTGCAGAAGGTTATGGTCCAACCCATCGTAAGTGTATTTTGCCGCATGTACTGCACATGTACAATAATTACAAAGTTGCCGGTAGAGCGATAAAGGGGGATCGAGGGTAGTGTGGAGAGCTAAGCTTCATTTTTGCAGTCTAATATATTACGAAGTACCTCTATCATGTGGCTAGTGGACGGGTGCGGAAAAGGACACTTTATGCTTGTGATATGAACATTTCAGTTTGGATCCATATTTGTTATGGTGCGGTTATTTGGAGAGGGGCGATCCCAAGATTTAAAGCCCCAGAATTGACCACATGACATTATAAATTTTTCCATACTTCGTTCAGCATGTTAGTATACCAGGTTTACACCTAAGGCTAATCCTCACTGCTTTCAGTTGCAGTTTTTATTTTTTGTAGTTTTAATACAGTGATATTTTTTTGCCTGTTTTAAAATCATAAAATGTAAATTTCCCTTTTTAAGACATTGACTGAGACCTTAGACTAGAATTATTCAGAATAGTGTGTTACTGCTCACATAATATTTTAACTACTTTACAGCACGTGTGTTGTAAAAAATGTGTGACCTTACTTTGATCAGTATACCTCCTTAACTTAAAAACTCAATTTGGATTTAAAAATGCAAATTTTCAAGGTGTATAATAACATAAAAATATCTCAAAATGATTGAAGTACAATGTATCAGTTTTATCAATGGTTGGTGTTCAACTAAATGTTAGAAATGAGAGCTTACTGCACTCCATTCAATACCATTGCAATTTTCGTTAACTTACTGGAAACCTATCCCTCCCCCCCTCCCGGTCAAATCCTGAATCCGCATCTGATTGTTAGATCCAAACTCGTTTAGAATCTTCCTGAAAGGATAGGTATACTGTTTCCCTTGTTATTATTCACGTACTTTCCTTGACTTATTTTCAGAACTTGATCTTCAGATACCTTCAAAATGTGAGTATTTCCTTTTTGCTCCTGGTAGAATTTACTGGTATTTTTAAGCGGTGATCTTCCGCCTAGTAAGATCTAAATTTAACCACTTTATTATTATTAATAAAATGAAAGTGCCTGTACTTTTTTGGCTTTACTATTTCAGCGATCAAGAATCCAAGTATGGTTGTACGAGCAATGTAATTTAAGAATCGAGGGATGTATTGTGGCAAGTATTTTTCCCTCCTTTGAAGAAACTAGAATGTAACATGTCATTTTGAGAAACTAGCTTCTCTGTAGCATTGAGAAGTATTTTTTGTGTGAGTTGCAACTATCGTTAACTAATGCAACGCATTATTTGTTGATAGGGTTTTGACGAATACATGAACTTGGTACTAGATGATGCTGAGGAAGTGCACATCAAGAACAAGACCAAAAAAACTCTAGGTAAGGATAGTCAATGGCGAAATAAACCAATGTTTGTTCGCAAAGTTTATTTTTGCACTCCGCGAGAAAATGGTCGTTGTAAGCGGGTGTAGGTGTTGAATTTCTCACGTCAGGGTTGCCACGGCACAGGGAAAACCGGGAATTTGGATGTCCATTTTTCCAGACAGGGAAAACATGAAATTTGCCCAAAACTATTAAAATGTGTTTTTACACGGAGAATTTAACTTTTAGCACAGGCAAAATTTTGAAGTGTCACGAATAAAGGACGTACTAGCATTGTGGTGGGATATTTCTGTAAAATGAGGTTTTTATGATGATAGTTCGGAGTGGTATATTTCTCTGGTAGAAGTGGAATAAATGTTATTTTAATGCTGGGAGAAAAAACAACACGGGGGAAAAAGCTAATCACAAGTTTTATATTGATCGGAGTGTGGCAACCCCACACGTTTATCAGTGCAGGTTACTGTTCCTTTTTTTCTGCAGGACGGATCTTGCTTAAAGGAGACAACATCACGTTGATACAGCAGGTGTCTCCATGAGAACATTTCGAACACGTGTGTGTGTGCGAGGAGAGCTTGAGATTCATTGTGGACGATCATTTTACACGTTAAACTTTTTGGAAGGTGAACTTATAATGTCGAGAATGGTTTTATTATCACTCAAATCAAACCGATTTTCATCTTCTTTCAAAAGCCATTCAATTTGTTTTCCGTCGATGTGCAAGAGATGGACGTGCTGTTGTAATAAATCGGAATTTTTGTTGGGCTGCAGTGAATGACCTTAATTGATGAGACCTCAATTGAAGAGAGTGCAAGGGATCTTTTTCATTGTTTTCGTGTATTAACCTCATCATTCCGACAAAGAATAAATCATTTGTACATGATATTACCCAGTTTATTTTTGTGTCAATGCACGTCATTCCCATTTCCGCTGAAAATTTATCATAATCTGTGGCGGAACAAGAGGATTTAAGTAACAATTTATTTGATTAATTTACTTCTTTGTAAATGAGCACATTCATAGAAGTAGTAGCAATAAAAAATTACAAATGAGCATGAAAAAATAAGAATTGTCAATTGCAAATTTTAGCACCACTACTGCATAAGGCATTTCGATCATGTCTCTTGTTGGTAATTAAATTGTCCAGATTAGTCTCGCAAGTCATATGTAAAATGGAGATCGTGTTTCCCAAGTTTATCTCTACACAACTGATCCATTTTTTCGTTCTGTTCGTCACTGTAATAGTTGTGCCAGTCACCAACTTTACCTGCAAAATGAGTATTTTCCTTTTAATTACAAACGAAGATCATTACCACAATTGCTGAGAATAGATATTTGCTCCACTATTAAAAATCCATACCTTTCCTGAGGAACTTCGTTTCACTTTTATCACGAAGCCCCAAAGAATCCCACCAACCGTAGTTTGCTGCTGGATTCGACTGCATCGCTTTAAAGGCGCAGTGCTCCGCAATCTTCAATTAACAAAATGTACAAAGGACATTTGAGACATGTTGAATAGTTATTTCATGTGCCACTATTATTAAATGGGTAATATTGCTTAGCAATTACTCGCATCATCAAGAAATCTTTATAACAAAGTAAAATGTTACCATGTCTACTTGTTCGTCTGATAAGTTTCGGCCCAAGAACTTCGCAATTTTTCTGATGCCCTTCTTCATATCCTGCAAAATAATTCAACTTATTTTTGTATTAACCACGGTAATAAATTGAAATTTCTGCAGCGAGTGCAACTCCAGCACTGCTCACAAAGAGCAAACGGACGCAAAAAGAAACTGCTGCTGGAAGCTCATTGTAAACGAACAAATTGCTGTTAATGATCTCCGCTTTTTAACCAAACTCGCAGCAGCAGGATCCAGTGACCTGGTGAACAATCCATCAGAACAGCACAGTAGTTTTTCATGGAAATACATGAAACATTCTCACCTGCTGCAATTCCTCGTACGTAATTATGAGTATATTTTCCATGTAACTTTTTTCCCAGAATTCCATCAAGTGATTCCACCACGGTCCATACGGAACTTTACAATTGAATGGAAAAACGAGACTACATCAGTTGCATTTTAAACATGAATCCATGTACCTTACTTTTTGGAGTAAATGGTACTTGCATATACCTACCATCGCCTTTGATATATCTTTCAAAAAATTCATTGAACGGTCGTTTGTACTTGAATACAGTCAGCATCCGTGCATAATGAAAATAAGACACACTAGTATCCTTCGGATTTCTAACGATGTAAATGATCTGTGGAAAGATAATTTTAATTCGTAAATGATCAACTGTGAGGAAGCTAAAATTCGACTTCTATTGCAGATGCATAATCCAAAACCGTGCAGCAATACCAAAAGTATCAAATTTAAATAATTTTTCTGACCTTTGCTCTCCTGTCCATGACACCTTCAGGCAGCAGTGACAATGGTAAATGTGTTTTTATGAGCCTTCCACCCAATTTTTTGGAAATCTCCTTTACGCCAGGGTATACATATTCGAGATATGGAAACCTAAATTCCAAATAAGCACCCCACTTACTGCGACATAAATTGCTCTCAATGGAAACAAAACCTCGTGATCTTAAAGTACAGTAGGCCCCGTTTGTAACGAGCAATAACATCCACAAAAATTTTCTCATTATAAAAGATGTACTTTTTGTAACGCAATTTTTTCTCAACATTGATCACAAGAAAAAAGGGCTTGTTGTAACTTGGAATGGAATTGCTTTACTCAAGGCACAAGTGAAAATCTAAATGCAGGATAGGAATTCTTTCGTTTGCACCAGTACATTTTCACCTTTCTTCCATAATAATTGCCTTGGCCAACCTGACATTCACATCCTTCTTTATTAGGTACACTATTTCTTGAACCCAGGTAGTACCTAAAATTAGAAATCATTGACGGACTTGTAGGAGCAGAACGTCATTTCTTATTTGTTACCGACCACGTACGTAGTACGAGGAAGGTAACGGTTTCAGAGTACGAGGGAAGGTAACGTTTTCAGACGTGTCTGTCCTTCTGTTCACAAGGGAGGGGGTACCCAGACAAGTAGACTCCCCCCCCCCTTCCACACACACAAACACGGCTAGGTCTTGTCCATGTTGGAAGGGGGGTACACTGACCAGGTGATCCTAACCCCCTCCCCTTCAGTTAGGTCTGGTCCAGTCTTGGCAGGAGGTACCCCCCTACCTCAACCCAGGGCCCAGCTAGGTCTGGTCTAGCACAGTCAGGATGGGGGGCTGTGGTCGGTATTGCCTCGTAATGTTAATAGGAGGCTGTCTTGCTAAATTGATGGTCATAGAAACGGACACCACTCGGTCCCGCTTGAAACTAGTAAGAATTCATTTAAAGTTATGTCCGCTGTAATGTCCATCATAACAGGTCCCAGTGTACCTTCAACATATGGTGTCGAGTAATCGGGATAAGGTACCGAAAATTTACCTGATTTGGGAAAACTGACAACATAAACATCGTCCGGGTGAACCTTGAAATTGTAGATATCATTGTAGGATCTTTCGTTGATGAAGTCTGGCAACATGTATCCATTGATGATGGTAAACCGACGTTTCAGTTCTTGATCTAACCGTGTTTCTATGGCATAGGGCGGTGTCCTATGAGCTGCTTCTCCTTTCCTTTTGTATTTGTAACGAAAATAAATCCCAAGAAAGTGTAGCAGAAGGAAAGCAGCAAGGATACGCAACAAATGCTTCAGTAAAATTTGCGTTCTTTCTGAGCTTGGACCACCACTCTGGTGTCGAACAATAATCTGGTACATGCCTGACATAACATGTTCCTTGTAAACCGTTTTCCGGTATGACAATGCTCCTCGTTGAAAACTACGTAGTTGATCAATGTGATGACCATTTGTGATTCTGCATTGTACCGCTAACTGTGTGTTTGTAGAGAATCTTGCTCGCACCAAAGTTCTCCCAATGAACCCCCTTGCACTGAGCATACTCGTGTTTTTGTTTCATAGATGATCATCGTAAATAAAAACTAGTAAATTTTTTTCAGATTTTTCATTCAGTTCCTTACATGGTGATGTTTCTTTGTACAATTTTGGCGGGAAAAGGATCTAAGATTTCGCAATCCCCATGTCAAAAAAAAGAGCATTTGAACCATGTGTTCAGATTTGACAGGTGTGTCCTTGACCCAGTAAATTCTGTATCAGAAAATGAGTGAATAAAGAAAATAACGCATAATATTTCAATACTTCTACCTCTTAGAACACCATTTAATGTGATTTAATGTCATATATCACGAGTTTCTTGAATCGTAAACTAATATAAAAGGCTAAATCATGATATTTCTTCTGATGCACCGTCTTTTTTTATAGATCAACATTTTCTTAACTTTACAATTTCCAATGGTGGTACTTGTTGTCTCATTTTTGTTACTTCGCTGGGCAAAGTAGGCAAGCTCGTGAGCCAAAATATGCCTCGTTCAAGACCCTCGCAATGTAGTGGAGTCTGAGAGTTCCACAAATACTAGATATTGATTGGTTAGAGGTGGGATTGTTTTCAGAAGTGCTTATTTTGTACAGCATTTGTAGCCTCGCAAAGAGATTCCACAAGTGCGACCAATATGGAGGGCAAAGAGCGCTTTTGCAAAGAGCTTAAAGTGAAAACCCAGACGGTGCATGACCAAAGCGACAAAACTATAAACTTGAAACTTGCAGTGGTTCTGACTGATACTAAATTGTGGACAACAGCGGTCGCCAACTTTTATTTTGTGTTTCAAACGCTTGAACAGTGCATAGAAACCAATTCTGACCATGTTCACCTTGGACAACTGCACAACAAGCAGTTGTTTAGGGCCAAACAGTTTGAGGAGGATCTACAGTTTTACCTGGGAAATACGTGGAGGACACAGATTCAAATTTCTGACGAAGCTAAAGTCTATTGCGACCGCTTAATGCAACTGTCCGATGAAAACCCCACCCTTCTCATCGCGTAAGTTATCAACAAGAAAGCCAGATGGCTTCATGCAGAGCTGTTTTTTTGTGCTGGTTTCCATGTTGTTTCCTGGAAACCATATGGTGTCTATGTAGAAACCATGTGGTGTTCACATGGAAACCATGTGGTATGCACCTGAATAGCACATGGTGTCCATGTGGAATGTTTTGTCTACATAGAAACCACATGGTGTCCATGTGGAAACCATGTATTGTCCACCTGGAAACCATGTGATGTCCATATGTGAAAC
>JBCAUG010174692.1:0-19973 GCA_038406175.1 Haplosyllis leylae | reverse complement strand
GTGGGCGGGTTGAAGGGGGGGCACCATGGACCCCCCCCCCCCCACGGGTCCAACTTCTTTCATTTTCATGCAATTTTCGGGAAGGATATGGCCAAATAATAGGTTGGCACCCCTACCTTGGGGTTTGCAACCCTCATACTGAAAATCCTGTATCCATCACTATAATTTGTAAAAGAAATTGGGGATATAAGTCTTTTTTGTGGATCAACTAATACCCCACTGATATCCCGCAAGCATTGATGGAGCTCGAACCCTTCGCACAGTGTGCCGTACAGTGTGCTCTCTAACCGTTTGAGCTTCTCTGGCTCGGCTATTTTTAACTAGGCTTTTTGCGTAGGCAAAGGGTAATTTTATTGTTTGAATTACATTTTCCTTGTCATTTTTGCTAAAACTGCCTGCGGTGGTTTGCCGGACAATTAAAATTAATTTGACTGGTACTACTTAATACTTCCTGGTATTTTAAGACAAAAATAGGTAACTCCAAGGTAAAAACAAAGAGATCACAGAACTAACAGTGATTTTGTTGCAGGATCTTAAACATAAGTCGGATTCAAATTAAGGTTCTGACTACATTTTTCTTTCTTCGATGTCTAGTTTCTTTGGACAACATTTCAAAATTTAAACCGTGCAATTGGTGGAGAATTCATATTTTCATCCAACTGAAGATATAGATTGTTCAGGAAGAATCTCAAACATTAGAACAAATACAGGAAGGACTTACAAATGGCAATATCTTGAATAAACCGGTTTCTTGTATTGTGTGATCTGAATCTATATCTTCAATGGGATGGAAATATGAATTCTCCATTGATTGCACATCTTAGATTTTCAAATGTTGTCCTTAGAAACTAGAAATCAAGGAAAGAAAAATGGCATTGTAGTCAGAACCTTAAGTTGAATCTGACCTGTCTTAAACAAAAACAGAGAAACCATCAGCGAGCGGTAAGGGTTGATTCACACTGTGTATTTTTTTGGTTGTACAGAATCCAATGGAAGTGTTCACACAGTGCGACTGCGACAACATCACTAGATCCCATACAGCCCATTGTATGCAAAAACAAACGGCATTCGTAAATTGCGCAAGATGAACAGGCCTTAAGAACAAAGCGCTTTACATAAGTTTGCGTAGGTTGGTTGAAGGTCTAACACCAGTAGATCTTGTCCAGTAGGATTTAACGACAGGATGAATTTATTCTTTGATCATCCCACATCCACTCCACACAAACCAATGTCAAGTTATTGAATTATACTTCAGATATCTTCGCCTAAAAGCCCGCTGCTTTGTCAATGATAAATGTTTTGAATGTTCCCTTGGTGGTCTCTAAAAATAATGCAATAGATTTGGTAACCTTCAAAACAAAAGAGAATAAAAGGCTTTGAACAAGCTTTGCTTAAAGTAGCCTAAATCAGGAATTGCTATCGACCCAATTTGTTCCACATCTTGGTTTTTAAAAATAACTTATTTTGTCAGAAATTTTAAATTCTATCAGGTTGATCATATGACAAATAATTATAATCAAAACTGATAAAATCCAAAATGGCTGACAGTACATTAAAATTTAAGACTAACTCAAACTTAGAGTTGGTTGGTGGATTTTCACTGGAATTCACTCTTTCGGATGTTCAAATCATTAGGGTAAACACAAATAAAATGCATCTTTAAAGAATTATTACAATTTAAAAATTTCAGGTAATATTATTTAAGATTACCAACCCTTCCTAGATAGTATGTACTTCATTAAATAATGGGCATCTCCAATAGTTAGGAGTAGAAATCTACTTTGAAATCTATTAGATCCGACTGTTCTGACAGAAATGCCTTTTGTATAAAATAGATGTCCAAAATATCTTGACTCGATTGGAATTCTATACAATATATTTAAATACTCTGGGTTTACGAAGCAAAAATTCCAACTTCAATTCATTCCTTGTTTGGTATGAAAGGTTGCATTTTAAAACATTTTCACACTATGGAGAAGTACTGTTGTGTAAATTTTAAATCAATTTTGACTGTTAATCACGGTGGTACTTGACAGAAACGGACAAATGGAACAAATGTAGATCGATGATGTTCTATTCACAGCTCTTCGTGTAAATGTGATTGAATTTATTTTTGGAAAAAGCATTTCTAAAAGGGGCTCCCATCAGGGGACAAATGGATTGGATTTAACATATTACGGTTTTGAATCGGCACAATGGTCTTGTCAAAGGCTGCCTAATAGAAAATCTATGGTACATCACCTTTACATTCAATGGGTTTTAGTAAAGTTATTTGCAACTACATATTTGAAAGTGCCATTTCAGTCATCGCCATGAGTCAACTAAAATAACTTTTAAGACAAGAAAGCCTTTCAGTCGAAGGCCAGCTATCTGCTTGACAATTCTGAGCGAGTAGCAATAAGGCGACAGTGGTGAACAGACAGACAAACTAAAAATATTACCTTCTCGTCGTACTACGTACGCGGACGGTAAAAAGCTGTATCTAAAAGCGTTGTACACAGTTCACTGAAATGCATTCTAGGTCATAACTATTGCCGGAATTACTAGAGTTACACATGAAAAAATTGCAGATCAACTGGGTGCCTTGAAAATTACCAAAATTGAGGATAATTTACGACCGAGTGTGCCAAGTGCTGATGAATTTACATCATAGCACGAGATTGAGGTATATTTGGTCATCAACAAGACACTGCGTGGATGATAATAGAGTTTTCCCTGAATGGGACAGAAATTCATTGAATTTAGGAAATTTGATAAGTAACTGAGGCGTGGCTCCGCGGCAACACCTTGGTCTCTTACAGAAGAAATTACAGAGAGGATCTCTGAATTACAAATATTCAGGCACTTTCTAACATCGTTGGAGTCTGATAAAATATCGTAAATATATCCATATTAAACACAACAAAATCAGTGAATGGACTATTTCCAGTCAATATTTGTCATTAACCAGATAAGCTCTCGTACTTCTTATGTTCATTCAGAATGTATTGTGTAGTACAGCAGTCTTGTGCTAAACTGGGGAAGATAGACAATAATTTCTGATTTTGGTATTAATGATTTTGAATTTATTTAAATTTAATTGAAGTACAAAATTCAAAGTCACCAGTATAAATGCTGATGGCCTTTATTTCTTCTTTCATTTTTTGTAAAAAAATTTTTTTGAGGACATAAGTCCTTTTAGTGGGGCCACTGATACTCCTGTTTTGGACTTCTGGTGATGTCTGCCTGGGGTTTTAAAGCCAGGATGAATGTCTCACTTGCATGCTTTCTTGGCTGTGTGCTACTCCTCAGATTCACCTCTGGTGTGACACCTGCTGACTGTATAGAGGTCAGCAAGGCAGCTGAGCTTTTTTGATCCATGTACTTACAGACATGTCCACAAGCATTTGTGGAGGTTTGAGGCTCAAACCCACACCTGTCCATGTAGTGAGCACAGCATTGTAAACCATTCGGCCACTCCGGCTCGGCATGGAGTTATTTCTTTGTTCATATCAGTTCTTCTTTCAAAGTCCTTGTGAGAATAACATTGAGTAAACTCTTCAGAGAGTCTGTAATCTTTCTGGATGGCTGATTGAGGCTGTACACTTTGCAGGAACAAATTCCTGACCATACATAATCAATTCCAACAAGGAAGAAGAACTTAAATCCAGTCCAACCACAGGGAAGTCCAATCATATCTCTAAATTAGAATATTTCTGCTTCAGTTATTTCACACTTATAACGAACATAGAGTGTCACTTAACTGTTTTTCCTTTCTTTTTTGCTTTTAGTTTCCGAATGGCAGCAGAAAATTTGTTGCAGTTTCTGCAAAGATTTCTTGAAAAGAGAATTACATGCTTGAGATATCCATAATTGCAATTCAGTTGTTTCGAGAAATTCAAAATCTGTTCGGCATCTTTCAATTTGAAACTTCAATAAACACAAAGAGCTTTTTTATAACTCTCGCGGCAATTCAAGAATGCCTATATTGCGGGCTTCAATTTTAGCTGTGCCTGTCGAAAATAATTTTGCACTAGACCAATGTAGACAGCAACATCTAATTTTGAATTTATTAGCTAAATATGATAGATCTACAAATAAAGAAGAAATCTCCAAATACAAAGTTGACAATATTACCTTTTTTGCCAATTCTGTTTGTTTCCAAAAAAGTTCTGAATGCCAAATCTATTGATGCTTTTATTGCAAAAACATTTTATCTAGTATTGAACAAATAGATGAAAACAGAGCCAGTTGAATTGTTATCCAAGACGGTCAACACACATTCACCTACATATAAATGTAGTTTCTACACAAATTATACATGCACAATGGACAGACCAATAATAATGGCACTTCATTATTTTCATTTTCGAAATCCAGTAAGATCAATCACTGTTTTATTTTTTTTCAATTTTTGAAGGACTTAAGTTCTTTCTGGGAGGCCACTGGTACCCCTGGTCGGAACTTTTCTCTGTCCTGGGTTTTAAAGCCAGGTTGGATCCCTTGCTTGCATACTTCATCACCTGCATGCAATGAATTATTAAAATTCAACTCTGGTGCAACACCTGCTGACCTCTTAGCGACCAGCATGGTAACCAAGCTGTTTTGATCTAAGTGTTTGCAGATCATTTATCCACAAGCATTTGTGGGGGTTCGAAGCGACGACTCAGTGTGTCACCGTACAACGCTTTCAAACCATTGGGTCACTTCAGCACTGTTTTTCACAGAGAAACTGTGCATGTGAACATAGACGTAAAAAGATCTCGGGATGGTACACGGAGGCCTAGAATTCTTTTTATAGTAACGATTCTTTGCAGAGGTAAAATGTAATAAAACGTTCGAATCCTGAGACAACAGATTGAAGCGTTGAGCTGCAAATAATTCATCAACGTGAATAAGAAGACTTTCTCGTGGCAGAAATAAGTTCTGTGAATCTATATTCCTTTGTGATATGCACTTGTAATTCTGCCACCTATGCGGTTCTTATTCCATATCCAATATATTTCACATTTGACAAGAAAAAATTGAATACATGACAAGTACAAATTGCTATCACGAAATATTAACAATAGAGTACATCAGACGCGATCTCTGATCCTGTTCTCAATGAAACGATTTTGAAATATCTGCGCTTGTTTTTCTATGGCTATTGAAGTAATAATAATTGACATACATTCCATTATTAATATTATTGAAGTAAGATAAGTAATTGGCTATTTGTCCCTTTACAGAAAGTAACTTCTGAACATGAACTCTAACGTAACTGCTAAATTCACTTCAAATACCTCAACACATATGAACCTACTCTAGATTAATTTACAACAATAGTTCTGGGGAAACTCGGCATCTAGTGTTTTCACAGATGTTCCCATCTGCAGCCCAGTGTCATCTGTAATCAGATTATCTGCACTTCATCTCACAATAGGAAAACGAACATTCACCGTGATTGCATTGAGTCAGTGCATGTAGGTATTGGAAACCGAAATCTAATACAGCAGGTCCTTATATATCTAGGCTAATGGGATGCTATGTCCCGAAATGGGACTGTAATAAAAAAGAGAGTCATATTGCGATATCACGCAATATCATTTCAATAGTCCAAGGGGTCTCAATTTGAAAATTGCATGTTATTAAAATTTCGTTTTTGAGGACATTAAATTTGATAAAAAAACCTCTTAAACTGACAATCAAGGTTTTGCCATAATTTAGTCTTCTTTTGAGAATGCGTCCAATGCGCCCAATCAGACAAAGCCAGTGGTACATTTTAGTGAATAAAACTTGTGTTCACTTTAGGCATAGCTTGCAGAGAAAGCTCCACACATTAAAGCCTCCTAATTATTTTGCCTGGTGAAAAATAGTCTTGACCGTTTTGACTTATGAGAGAAATTTACTAAACCATAATGGAGGTAGAACTCAAATAAGGTTAAATAGCCTGTACATCAGCACACCAGCATGTTGTCCATCAGAAATAAATAGTAAAGAATAAAATGTGTATTAGATCTAGACTCCTCGAGACTCTTTCCCAGAATTGGTTCAACGTCCGTTGTAAAAAGTGATTAGTTTTAAAGGCTGGTTAGGATTCACATTGGAAAATTAAAACGTAATTCAGTGGAAGAATAAGAATTTCAGAATTAAATACTTCAATATGGGGCATGTTGCTTTTGTACTGGGAGGTGCTGACATTTCAAAATATCAAGGAGTGAACACAAAAATTCACTAGGTGACTCGTACCTCGCGTACAAAAGGCATCTCAGGTACAAAAGGCACCTCGCATACCTCACATACAAAAGGCACCTCGCATACCTCACATACAAAAGGCACCTCATGCACAAAAGGCACCTTGCATACCTCATGTACAAAAGGCATCTTACGCACAAAAGTCACCTCGCATACCCCGCGTACAAAAGGCATCTCACGTACCTTGCATACAAAAGGCATCTCATGTACAAAAGGCACCTCGCATACCTCGCGTACAAAAGGCACCTCACATACCTCACATACAAAAGGCACCTCACATACCTTGCATACAAAAGGCATCTTGCACACAAAAGCCACCTCGCATACCTCACATACAAAAGGCATCTTGCATACAAAAGGCACCTCGTGTACCTTGCGTACAAAAGGCACCTCATGTACAAAAGGGACCTCGTGTACAAAAGGCACCTTGTATACAAAAGGCACCTCACATACAAAAGCCACCTTGCATACAAAAGGCACCTCGCATGAATGCCCCCCTCCCCACCCCAACCCCCACATCCACTGCCCCCCTCCCACCTTCCGTATCAATGTTCATTTCAATCCCACCTCGCGTGTGGTCCCCTCCACATGAAAATAATATCTTTCACCTCGCGTGCAAAAAATTCCCAAAAAAAAACGTGCAGCAACCTCAATTCCATCAATAAGGTACCTCTACGAGTCACCAATAAGGTGACGGCTTCACCATTGACTTTTGCTGATTGTCGTGAAATTTTATTCCGAATCCACGATGGATTCACATTTAAGCTCTTCTCAAAAACATACTCAACACCTGTACTTGAAAAAAAGATTTGGCAAAAAGGCTGAACAAAAAAAATTTCTGCAGCTTTGAATGTGAAATGCCATTCCTATCCGTCCAATTTCGATATTTTCCACCGAACCATGCAAATAACGTTCCTTGAAATTCCCCGTGAAACGTAATATCCCGCACACGGCACCAATGTTTACGCAATCAAAAAAGAGCAGACTAATGATTGTTTGATCAAATTCTGAGTCTCCCAGACTCTCAGAGATATTTTATAAAAGACTCTTGTATTGAAATGTTTGAGGTAAAGTATTTGAGATTCAGCCTTCGAGTCCTGTAGATGAGATATTGCTTTTACGAGACCCAACAGACCCACTGTGAACACTGACAAATGGGTTACTCATAGTCAAGTCTAAAGTTGCACTGGAAGTTTCGTTAAAGAGGGTAATATTTACGGGAATTTTTTTCCCATTTATCTTTCAGAAGTCATGTCGGAGGACATTTGCTGAAATGTTGAGCTTCAAAGGAGAGCTAGTCTGGTAGCGTTTGAACTATGATTCATTCTATTCTGGGCCTAGTTGTGGTGCATTCTAAGCAGCCTCAACAGTGTATTGCCTATACCAGTGTGATATTGGGTTTAAGGGTTGACATATCTGTCAACTACTAATTCCTTCACTTTTAATCACAGGCATCCAAAATTTTAGAGAAATAAAGTGTGTAATAAACTGATAAGATTTCAAAAAAGAAAATAGATGTATCCCATACACAACTGGTAATCTCCTCCAAGAAAAGCACAAAGTTGACAGATATGTCAGATATGTCAAAATTGTCAATGTTATGTTATTTGCAAAAACCTCGTATAACTAAGGGTAAGTTCGTGTGCTAAGGCACATGCCATATCCTGCACTATGGTAGGTTGCGTGTTAAATATAATTATTTTAATACAATCTACGTCCATGACATCAATAGTTGTAATTGGGGGTTTCACAAAACAGCCAAAGCTGGCAATAATTGCAGTATTGGTATCAGAGACTATGTTCATTTAGGTCTCATGCTCTCCTTTCTGAGCTAGTGAGGAATGTGTTACTTGGAATATCTAAAAACATTATGATCGTGCGTTATTGGTTCTAAATAAATGATCAAAATGATCAAAAGAAAATTTAAGGATATCTCAAGTAGTACGTGCCTCATTAGCTCAGAGAGGAGAGTATTAGGCCTAAATAGCCTTAGATTCAATACTCCATGGGGTAACATTTTGTTACTGAATGTTTTGTTTGAGCCTCTGATGCCAATATTGCCAAATTTGTTTGTGAAAACCACAAATTCTTCAGTGTAGCTCTTTAATTGAACAAAAACCTTCCTTTTTTCTTGTATTGCTTTTTGACTTTGACGGAAAAAACCTGAGCCTCAAAAAGAATTTGGTACAAAAAAATTCAGTTTCTTATCAGAGAGACTATTGATTCTACATTTCATTTTCTCAGCTCAACGTGACTCGTTTGGCAGTGGTATTCATTTTTTTGACACACATTAATTCGTGATTGCCCATGAATCTTTGATCACTAGTATTGAGGTTTTTCTGGAATATTAGAACACCTTTTAGAACCTGCCAGCTTCTTATGGATACAGACAAACGAAAGCCTTATTCCTGCAGATATATAAAGTGCTTTGTTCTTTGACCAATTCAATTCGGAAGATATTGCGATGACCTCGTAACACTGATTCTGACAATTGGTTACAATCGTGCCATTGGATCCACCATTATTAACTCTTGTTTTCTGTTTCTTTATTGACTCTGTTTTATGAGACGGTTTGCACTGTCCCTGTTTATTTTGATTCTGACAAATGCCAGTCAATTATTTTAAGGTTCTAGTACACATTCGAGTTTTTCACAATAAGATCAAGTCTCCATTTTACAACCTAATTTACATCATGGGAGTTTCAAAAGTTTCAGTAAAAAGGATAAGGTTGCCTCCAGTAGGAGTTGAACTCCCAACACCAACACTGATCAATACTGGGTTAGCAGTAAGATGCCTTTCTTTTGGGCCAACAAGACATGTATTAATTTGCAGGCCTTTAACTGAATTTTGTTTCATGAACCAGTTCACTTTTTGGACTTGTACATTTCTACAATCTTAATCTCATCATGAAAAACTTGAATTCTGACTTTTTGTTACATAACATCTTGTCAAAACACATAATTAGATTTCATTGTCTACCAACTATATTATTACCCTCTTTAACCCAATTGAACTGAGGTCAATTGCATTACATTTAAGTTTTTCATGAGAAGATACAATTTTATATTTTAGCCCATAATTTATATCAGACATACTCTCATGATTTTAGAAATGATATAAGTCTACAAATTGAAATGGTGCATGAAACAAGCGTCAGTTAAAGATCTCTCAAGTGACACATTTCTGGTTAGCACAATTGGATAAGCATTAGACCCTTGATCCAGTGATCGTTAATATTGTGGGTTTGATTTCCTCTGGTAACATTGGTCATCATGCAAACCCATTTCTGACAACATAAAAGTTCACCTTGTTGTCTCCAAGTGCGAACGGTTTCCTACATCTCTGTAAATTTATATATATTCACCCTCCACAATTCCATAGCTTTCTTACACTTTGGACTTTTTTCCCTTGATTCCAGATATTATCTACGGCAAATCCGCAAACCACAAATTGGACCAATTCTCTGAGGAACATACATATTTTTGGCAGATGAATTGTCGTAAATCAGGTCAATGTTCATCGATCGAGGGAACTGTACTTCTGTGAATTCATAGCAAGTGAGTTGAAAGAACCCATTGCGTATATAAATGGAGTCATACAGGCCTGTTTTTTATATCAAATGAAGGATATTGTCAGCAAAAAGGAAAAACATGACCCTTGCCATGGCAACAAGGCGTTTGCGCTTTGAATGTCAGTGGCAGGTGAAAAATATTTCATTTTCTTCAACTATTTCTTTCTTTAATTTGTCAGCTTTACAATTTTCACTATGCAGGTGGACAATATTTTATGTTGTTCTGTCTGCTCTGCTACTTGAGCCAAATGAAATTACTCTTGCAAAAATTACCCGCTACAGCATTGTTAAAACAGCCTTGGCTAAACGTATAAAATATCCTGTAGTTTCGAAATACACAATGCAAACAAGAACGTAAAAAACCGAAAGATCGTTGCTTCAAAGCAATGACAAGAAGAAAACTCCGTATGGAGGCTTCCGCTCTTTTTTCTCTTTGCCAAGTCATTTGGCCAAATTACTCGAGTTTTTCACGATAAGATCACATTTACATTTTAAGCCTGAATTTGCATGAACAAGTTCAAATTTTTTTTTAAAAAGTTGACTCCAGTGGGATTTGAACTCACAGCACTGACCATCATTGGATCTTAGGTTGAATGCTTATCCAGATAGGCCACAGAGGCCTGTGCTACTTGTTAGATTTTTAACTGAAGTTTGTTTCATGCACTATTTCACATTTGAAAAATCATTAACAATGTCTGATGTAAATTCTGTCTTAAAATGTGAAATTTGATCTTATTGTGAAAAACTCGACTGTAACACATGCAGTTCTCATGGTTGTAGACCAAATGGTGATACTTCTAATTGAGTTGCTTGGAGGGTTGCTAGCAAATGGCAAACAACTTGACCATTCAGAATAAAGGTGCAATGTATCCCTCTTATTTGCCTAAACTTTTCTAGGTAAAACCAGCCTAATACTACTCACCTGATCTCAAGAAGCACACCGATAGAAAACATGAACCGACCGCTGGGAAGTAAGACTGGGAAGTGAGGTGCCTCGCATCCACCCCCTGACCAGTTTGAAGACTGAGCCAGCTTTTCTGATTGAAACCAAGTGACCTCTGACCTCACTTTCTTCTATCATCGTCTGCCTCTACCAACATAATTCCATGACTTGACTTTCTATTTTGTTCGGGGCCATTCACCTTTCAACCTACAGAGCAGATATTACTTATGTAAAATGATATTTTGCCCAGTAACTCAATAGAAGAGAAATTGAATACTTTTCAACCAGCAGAAGTTCGAAAACCTTTCACCAATACAAATTCACACCACCTACGCACAGTCTTATAAAAAATTCATTCTGATGTTTTAAAAGTGAGGACAGTGAGATTTGTTTCATAATGTTCGAAAATTGATGAAATGTTTTTACTTACAAAAAAATTCCATCGATTTACTGTCAGTTCAAAACTATTTGTCTGAATTGAAATTGAATTGAAGAATGAGCCCATCTCCAAAGAGGGCCTGGAACAACCCACCTCTACAGGCCGTCTTGAACAAATCATTTCTACAGCTTGCCGGGAACAACCAATATGGACAGACTGAGACTATCTCTAAAGACTACCTGGAATAGCCAATCTGTATAAACTATCTCGAACAACCTATATCCACAGACTGGGCCCATCTCTTCAGACTGCCTGGAACAACCAATCTCCACAAATTGTCCGGAACAACAAATATTTACATACTGGGCCTATCTCTAAAAACTGTTTGGAACAACCCATATCTACAGACTGAGCCCATCTCTACAGACCACCTGGAATAGCCCATCTCTATAAACTATCTTGAATAACCCATATCCACAGACTAGGCCCATCTCTGTAGACTACTGGAACAACCCATCTCTAAAGACTGTCTGGAACAACCAATATGGAAAGACTGAGCAAAAAGCTTCCATCAGGCAGTTGATATTGTAATCTCATCAATTTGTAAATGTCTTTCTGTCACAAAACCGTCCTGGCATTAGTATTACAGCAAATCCAAACAGGACGATGCTTCAGCCAACGATCCAATGTTATATTATTACATCTTTAAGATTAACTGCAGTGTTTTGTATTATGTATGTCTTTAATTTCGGTATTGTTACCACCTGCATTCCAAGAATGGAAAAATTAGTGTTTTTATGGGTGTGTTTATGTTAAATGGGGGGAGGTACCCCATGGTATTTGGCCCCTGGTATTTTGCCAAGGGAGTACCCTTGTCAGACCTGTAGCCGGGCAAGGGGTACCCTTAGCACCTAGTGGGAATATACACCCTCCCTCGGTAGGATAGGGGCCCTCCGCTCCTCCTGTTTCCGGATATCCCCCAGCCATGATAGGGTACCCCCCACCCACACAGCACCAGGACGTATGTGCGGCGGGCATGCCTCTTGTGTTCATGCAGGAGGACTTTCTTATTTAATTTAACATTTGTCGTGAAGGACCCAAAGAGAGCGAGAGCATGACGTAGTTAATTTTATAAAATATCAAATTTTGGCTTCAAATAGTCATTGTTGTAGATATGAAAATTAATCTGTCATCTGATGCGAATAATAATAACCTTCCATTGAAACCTCAAACTATGAATTTTGTTTTCAGTTTAAATTAAACAAAAATTGACTTCTGCAATAATGTATCAGTTGTCATATAAGCCACGCATCATATAAGACCTTTGTGACGGGATTGTTTTAAAACTTTTAGTCATATTTCAGTAGTAGTAATGACGCAGAAATTAATCCAACACCTACAGAAGTAATTCCATTTACTGTGTAGATCTACGAAGGCGTTTAATATTCATATATTCCACATATATTTGCTAATCTTATTGATACACACGCTTGATTTAGAGCCTTACTTGTCAACCTATTACATACTATAGGTGTCGTAAAGACATGTAAATAAAACAACTTTTCTCTCAGCCAAAGAAAATGGAAAAGTACCCATCAGACAATACTATTTATTCTCGGAAATGATGTTTTTCCACCAAAACGTTATTGGTAAGAGACTCGCGTTTTTGGATCAACTCTTTTTTTTTTAGCCAGATTATTGTTACGACCCGCATCCGAAGGATGGGTAAGGTAGATCTACTGTTTTCACAAGTATGTATCTGTCTACAGGGAGGAAGGAGTACCCAAGATCACTGGTTCCTGGTCTCTGTTCCCAGGTTCCTTTTCAGTTGGAGGGGATGGGAGGGGGTACCTCAGTTAGGTCTTGTCACAGGGGTACCCCCTCCTCCCAACAAGGACCAGGACAGGGGTACCCTCCTACTGCCCCCTACCCCCGTGCCAGGACCAGAACTTTCTACGAGGTTCCATTATGGTCCGCGTTATTTTAAGTCAGTCAATAACATCCCTTAGTTCTATACTAACATTGCCCTGGGAAGGAATCTGAAGGTTTAACTTTCAACTTCTCACACCAAGGTTCTTACAAAGTCTTCGAGTGCAATATACGGTTTCAGTTTTCTTTTGCAGCTGATGGTAAATTACAAACGGAAAACAGAAGACAATTTCTTGTTTGATCAACAAAACTCTTGTCGTTGTATTGATTTCACAAAGAATAAGCTAAAGCGTTGTAAGCGGCTTAACAAGAATATATAGGGAGCTGCTTATATTATACATCACAAATTCACCTTTAATTACAAATAAGTCTTCTACGAAGTTGTGATAACCCTGTTCATTTGTGTTGTTTTTGGTACGCTGAACGAAGGTATTTTTATGACCATATTGTATTCACTTTGACTACCCCAGGATAGCATGCTTTTTGCCAAAAACTTTAAAAATTTTCCGCAAAACTTTTAACGTAGGGAAATTTGGATTTTTGCAGATTTGGACTCAGTACCAAAAGTTGGAAAGTACACCTAATCACAGTCCCCCCTCCACCCCCCCCCAACCCATGTTTCAATTTTGGGATTCTTAATGCGCGGGGCCATTTTGAGCCCCGGTCGAGGACGCTTCGTTTTTTCTTTCATCTTTACCACTGTTCTATGTGATAAACAAGCTAGATTTCCTAAGAATCCATCTCAAATCGATGTTGCTATCGTGGTTGTTTTTGGCCTGTGGAGAATGGAACCTTAAGGATCCTTCACACATGCGATTTATTGAACTTTTTTAATTGTGTAAACTGTTGGATAATGAGTTGTTTGAAGGTACTTTCACACCTGCAACTGGTCCAACTATTGCGATTACCATCAATGTACCCATTTTCAGCGATTTCTTAAATTGCATCACGCAATCGCAATAGTTCAATAAATTGCAACAAGTGTGTAGACTCCCTTAAAACAGTTAATTTCGACGATAAATTGGTAATCCTGCTTAGACGAGAGTAACATAAGATAACACGAAACTCAATAGAAAGCCATGCAGAACTGATGAGGGCCTATTATGAGATACTTAATTGCAGTTTTAGACTAGTTACTCAGCAGAATACGAAAAAATGTCGTGCAATCAAATTTGTACCTAGAGAGCACGTGATCAAAGGAAGTTAGCACCTAAGTCACATAATGACATTGAAGTCTGTGAGCGTAATTGAAGTTGACGGAATTCCCAGAGACCTAGGCAAAATTTCAAGACTTTAGGCTTCTAATATACATATCTAATTCATTCTTGTAAAAACATTGTAGCCTCAGTCGCCACAGTCGAAAGATATGATGATATGAACTTATCATAAGCTCTTGGCGATTGATCCATTACCACTGGGTCCCACTTAAGGTATACCCACATCGAGAGAAAGCAAACACGATCAGTCCATAAGCGACTAAGAAAGCGATGTCGCTTTCATTTTCGCTTGGTCTGAATAGACCCTTAGCACGAGTTTGTGTTGTCTTATTAGCTCAGTCCTTTAGCTAATAAGTATTTCTCTCTCTCTGTACTCGGCGGTAAATAAAATAAGTAATGGCAGCAGTAGTGTGGTTGGCACTCTGGTGACGGGACTCCACTGCTTAAGCTAGGTCATGTGTTAGCTGTAAAAGCTTTTGCTGGGAACCCTAATGTGGGGCTTGTGCATAGGTTAAATACCCCCTGTGAAGCTGTACTATTGGTTATTACATAATAGTGGGCTGTTTAGTGGTGAGCTGTCAGCAGTTACAGCTTGCTTATATTTATGGCCTTATGTTAAGGGAGATTGCGGTTTCCCTATAGTGTATTAATAGTACCCTTATTAAGGTAATCGTATATAGTATTACCTTGCATTTGGTTACAACGAGTACTCTATGTCAAAAACTCCAATGACAACGAGAGCCCACTTTGGGCCTATCACACAAAGCGAATGCTGGAAAGATAAGAACAACAAAAAGGGATAAAAGAATTAATAGCAAACATCAAAGAAAAATGTTGCTTTCGCTTCCAATTTCGCTAGAAGTGAACTGGCTTCTACAACGAGCAGTTTTTCTACAATCAATTTATTCGTCTTAACATGACCCAGTGTAATTTGTTTAGAACTAATTTTTGTACATTCATTAGCAAATGCATGCTTAGTGTTCCTGAAGAGAGAGACAGGACGAATTCTTCTTGTTCGTGACTTCCTTATCCTGAGTAATTATCTCTATTCGTATCCATTGTTTTCGTTGAATGACAAAAGTGGAAAACCGAAACCGAGATAAATTTTGATACGGTTTGACGCTACCATTGAGCTGCCTGTGTGGTCATTATCACGGAGAAAGAAAGAAAGTGTCTGACATCGCAAAAATGGTGAACTAAAGAAATGAGCAACTACTGTTGTAAGAAATATTTCACACATCATTTACCATTATGGAAACCTAAGGTTGTTGTGTCTGAACTGAACAATCGATTTAGAAAGTAGAGCTATACTTTACATTCTCATATCTATTAACCTTTGGACAAACTAGCCCAAGATCTGGACCCTTGACATTAAATAAAGAAAAACATCGGACAGGAAAAACTTACTGTCAATATTTTTAACACAGTATTCACTGTGCTGGCAACGGATTTCTGTTACGTCACTGTTGTTTTCGTCTCGTCTCGTCTCAGATTTTACGGAAATAGCGATGTGTGGGTCAGGTTCTTCACAGATTGCTGGCTCATTGCTATGTTACAACAAGACGATCTTACATAATGACAGCATTAAAACTGTGCGTAGAAATGTACACATAAAACGTTGCTTTACAATTCTGATCTGCGACATGGCCAAGAATTTGATTGCAATTAAAAAGCGTTACTTGACCGAGGTGCAAGACTCCGCATAGACTTCAGTGCATTTCAAAACTGTACAGCAAAGTTCCATATGGAGGTAGCAAGACTGTTGTCTGTCAACGGCAAACTGCATGCGTTTTAAAAATAATATTGGTCAGTGGAAGAAATTTGTAATGTTTGCATTTAATTTTTTTATTTCCATTAATATTACGAGGCAATACCGACCACGGTCTCCCATCCCTCTCCCACCTTTCAGAAGGGGGAGTGACGGGTACACCATGGAGCTATCCTGCCCCCTGGACCATATAATTGACCTGTGCCCTCTCACAAAACATGTGCCTAAATTTTCTGCACCATGGACCTAAGTCACTGCTATCCTTCCCAAGACCATGGACCAGACCCTCTCCAGACCATATAATTGACCTGTACCCTCTCACAAAACATGTGCCTAAATTATTTGCACCATGGACCTAAGTCACTGCTATCCTTCCCAAGACTATGGACCAGACCCTCTCCAGACTATGGACCAGACCCTCTCCAGACCATGGACCAGACCCTCTACAGACTATGGACCAGACCCTCTCCATACTATGGACCAGACCCTCTCCAGACCATGGACCTAACGTCCTCCTGGACCATGGACCTGACCCCTTCCTTGTAGACAGAATCACAGACACGTGTTCGGTAAATAGCCAAAATATGAACAATGTTGTCGTTAAGGCAAAGCAAAGAAGACTATGTATGACCATCAAATATCTGTGTTCTTGTGTTCGTTGGATAGAATTTCAAAGACGAAATCCTCCTTTTTACGACGTGTTCTCTTTCCTTAGCACGAAGACGTAAAGATGTCAAGGACAACCAAAGTATAACAATGTCATGATATTCTTTTGTAACAGGTATCTCAGTCTAATCGTGCTCATTATTCAAAACGTTTCATAACACCGGTAACAATATTAAATTACTAATGACCATCTTTATGGATGACACCTGGTAATAAATGATTTGAATCTTGCACTACAAAAGTTCAAGCCTTGTGTATTGTGTAAACTTCGCAAAAGTTGCAGTCCGTCATACTTTAATTTTGTAAAAAAAATGGTGATGTGGAGCTGAAAGAATTAGAAAGATGTCGCATTTCAATAAAATCGACATTGTCATATACTACATAATATTAAGTGGACCATTACTCAACACTGCATGTTACTAAATTAGAAGAGAAAGCGTTTATGGAAACTAACTCTGGTAACATCTGCATTCTGTCATATTCAGGAAGCCAATTTTCTGTTTCTATGTAATATGTATCAGTATTTCTTTAGTCCCGAGTGTCTTTCGCGCCCAGAAAAAGTAAAGGTTAGACTGGACGTTTTTATTTCTTATTTGCCTCATTTGAAAAATCCAAAAGCGTCTGGTAATACATTCCAGTTGTTCAAAAAAATTGAAATTTAAAATTTTGGCATTGGAAACCTAAGTAAGAACGAAAACGTCCAGCATGAAAGAAGATAGGACCAGAGTGATGGTATTAGAGACCTTTGATTTTTTCAAAAGTCAGTTGAAGCATTAACTAGTGTTACACTATATCGTCAAGAACTGGATTGTCAGATGTGCAGTTTATGTCTCATCTCGCATTAATTCTAACAAGTACAACTAAGTTAGCGTTATAAAAATTATCTCCAATTTATTTTTATTAGAAGTTATACCAATTATGCTATCTTTCAGCATTAAGGGAAAACTCGAGTTAGGTGAGGGCAGTGATCTTTCTATGGAAGTTTGCGAACTTTCGGCCTTTTTGCTTCTTGCTTGCAGTTAAGCAGTAAGCTCTAAGTTAAGTAAAGATGAAAACATCTTGTGATTAATATGATCTTCCGGATATTAAACATGCGAAGCTCCATTACGTAAAAATAATAGTTAAATAATTATGTTTGCCATCGTGCTAATATTACATGACAAATATTGTTGTTAACCTCTCCCTATTTCTGTAGTGATTAATTAGCTTTTACAGTAAGGTGGGAATTTTTGTAATAGTTGAAGCAACTCTTTCTGTTCAATTTGAGATGGAAGTATCTCGTTTGATTAAATAAAATAGCCATAAAGATCAACAAAAGAAAGAGTACCATGAAATATTGTTATGAAGGCAGATCTCTGAAAAGCCTTGTCAGACGAGTGGCGCATGGAAACAGAGATATAAACAGAGATATAAATAGTGTGAGTGTAGCATAAATCACGTTGGAGTGACGATACACACATTTATCTCTATGCATGGGGATTAGAAATTAGACGAAGGAAAGGGATAGTTGCGAGCCTCCTAAATTCATCAATTCGCATGTAATAAAGATCGAATAGTTTTGTCCAGTAGGGTGATTATATTTAGAAACATAAGTTTTGATATTGAGTGCATTGCCACTTTCTTTTATTTAGCCTACAAGATACCCATTGGCTGGTTTTTTAAGTCCATGTGGCTATCGCATTACAAAAAATGCACACTTAGGGTGTGCTTGGTTGCCCAAACTTTTTTTCATTCGTCCTCGCACTTCACCCACAAATTTTTTTCCGAATTGGTTCGTAAGGAAACAAATACCGATTTTGATTACAAAGGAGTTTGTACTGTGATCATGACTAGACAAATGTGTTTAATGTCTTTTAAAACTTCGTAAAGATTTTAAAAAATAATTGGTCACATTTCTATGGCAATCTACTTTCAAACATTCTACTGTGTGCGGCCTGCTAATAAGACACGTTTCAGATTCTCCGTTTCCCAACAATAAATCCTTATCACGTACAGTATTTATTGCCCTTGAGCTGTCTGCCGGCTCCCAATGCAATTCCTCTCCAAAGCTGTTGAGAGTAAATGTTGGGGAAATTATATAATAGACAGGTTTTTCCTTCCAAATGGACCGTTTACCTCCGAGGGCATGCCTGTATTGACTCAATAGTTTCTTTCAGAATGAGTTTTTGCCAATTGGAAGAAGTTAAGCTTTTCCATCTTGGAAAATTCTGTAGCTTTTCACAAAAAAAGTCGCAAATCTTAGTTCTAAGGTTGAAATGAAGAAACTGCTGGACCATGGTATCTGTTACTAAAAAGTTTGTTTCTAAGGAGTCATTGGTACCTGTCTGTGACGGTGACCACAACGATGACCGTGACGACGTTAAGTTTTCAGTAGGAGAAAAGTATGAATTACGCCTTAATCAATCAGTGGTCTGCTACGCTACAATCCCTATTCACTAAATCTGCGAAGGTGTGAAACAGGGAATTCAATTGGCCTTTTTGCACTGGATTTCGGCCTCTTAATTCAAAAGAAATCTCTAATGACAGGGTGCAGCAACGACATTCGTTACTGTGATGAACTTGGTCTCATCGTCACCGTGAACCTTGGATATTTCTCTCTTAGTAGAAAAACTAGGAAATGAAGAAAGGGAGACCTTCATCAGTAGTCAATAATTTTATATGAACATAGGAGGGATTGACAACCTTGTTTTTTCCGAACCCGCTACTGACTCTTATTTGTCATAATCACTTAAAAATATCCAAAACTGGCAGTTCTTTTTGAAAGTTAATCGAATGACAACCTTTATTCCACTGTCACGAGTTGCGCTTGAGGAGAGAAATCTTAAATGCTTGGAAAACAACCGGCTGCATGAAAACCGAGCTCTGCAGTGCATCTAGGGCATTTTGTAGTAGATCTCCTCAAAGATCACTCGTGATGAGTAATTCCAGCCAATTAGGTTCCAGTTGTCACATGCAAATGACATAATGCCTAGACAGAGTTGGGTGATGTGTGAGTGAGCCAATCAGTGATGAGAGTGATGACATCATGTCTGGACTGAGTACTACACTCTGGTGTGCATATTCCTGCCCCCTCAGCCTAGTAACCATGTCAGCCATGACCTAAACTGCTCGGAAACACCATCACAGCTTAGCTAAAATTGCATTCTACCTGGGAAAGTGCCAAAAGGCGATTTCCAGCTCCCCTCCTTAGTGGGAACTATTTTGTATGATGTAAGAATATGATGGTGCACCTCCCTGGCTATAAAAGCCCTGAGCACCCATTGGACCTCAGGAAAGCCAGGCTG
>JBCAUG010174581.1:0-19973 GCA_038406175.1 Haplosyllis leylae | reverse complement strand
CTCTGTGGTGTAATGGTTAAAGCAGTTGGAATATAAGCAGGAGATCCTGGACTCGAACCCCACTTTTGTAAAAATTCCTTTTGTCCAATTCATCTAATTAGACAAGACTTTTGAAAAAAAACTCGAATGACTCATTCGTTCTGCACCTAGTTTGCGGATTTGTTACCATCGTTAGTTGGTATGAAGTTAGAAAAAACTCTTATTTGAAAATGTCTTTGCACTGGTATCTCCATTATGTAATGCCCGTAACATTTAGATAAAAGCCACTGGAAGCTTTTTAGTAATAGATTCCTTTTCCTGTTGTTGGGCGTCAGACCTTTCCTGAACGTTTCATTGAGATTGGTTATTTTTGACATACTTGATCAATTAGGAAAAAAAGCAATGGCATACTTCCTCTCATAATAAAACTTGTTCCTGCCATTTTTCAATTACATTGCTTCAGACTCATCACTAAATTTCAAAGAAAAGAAATTGCATTTACAATTTATTGAACAAATATAATCGGTAGTAATAACCAAAGAAATGTGGAAGGTAATTTTAGTTTTACTTTAAGGGATGACCCCATTTCATGGCTTAGTGCTTGCCCTTCTTCACTCTATTCTGGAGTCCCATTGAATCAATACAATTTTAATTAGCATCCGTGATTTTTACTAGTCATATGTACAGTAATAGAAAACGTTAAAAGCAGAAGCTAAGCAGCTTTGGTGAAAAGTTGTTGTATAATTAAGTCAGCACAGCTTCAGTATCAAAACAATACTGCTTTCAAGTCCCCCTCACATTAAATGCGTCACACTGTTTGGATGTTTTGACATGAAAAGTCATTTGAATAATTTACTTGAAAGAACCTTAGACCGGTGAGTAGTTGCTATTCATTATTCCCATGCAATTCCAACGTATAACTGAACAGTTTGTTTTTCAAGTGAGGGTTGTTGTAATCAGCAATATGGAAACTTAAATTTCGGATTAATGTTCGTTCATTTACAATTTCTTTCACAGGGACATTAGCAATCAGGTAAGGAGAAAATTGCTCATTATTGTGCTTGTCATTTGCTTAGTAAGTGCAATTATTTCTGCAATATTCAACGATAACTACTTCAGAAATTGGCTGAAGAATTGACAATTCTTGGGAAAAATAGACTTCAGCATCAGCTGAATAGTTTGAAGATCAAAAATTACATCAAAGGAATGTACGAAATATTGAGCTTACGATGTGTGCTGAAATACAGTATGATGAACTGAAGGCTATTTCCACTCAACTGCACTCCAGCTACCGTATTTATAATCCCCAACTCCCAAGCATGATAATGATTTTGATCTATGGCAGAAAGCCGGAAATGTTATTAGGCAAAAGATTGACCAGGAAACTTTAGGAAATCAATGTTAATCATGCGAGACAGACAAACTTCTGTCTGACCGAGCTTCCTCAGTACAAATGTGAATCAATATTTTTGATAGCTACATCTACCACAAATATAAAGCAGATTTTTTTGTTTTTGTCTTTTCAGACTAGCAAGTGATGTTACCATAGAGTCTAATTGATCGGGCTAGGTATAATGTCTTCGTTACCGGAGTGTTATCTCTTGAAACAGCTCTCAACAATAAAGAAGAAAGTTTATGTAAAGAAATTGACATGGATGTCGAAAAGACGATTACTTGTGACTTTATATACCGTTCCTTGTGATGCTACGCCACAATTAACTGTCAAGAAGGACTGAATAAGAATTTGATATCTGTATACAAATGAACCAAATAGTGAGATAAGGAGAAGATTTGTTCCGTTTCCTTTTTACTACGGTTATTTTGTGTTGTGGTATTTTTTGGACTTGAAATGTCAGAGAATCTATCTGAAAGTAAACGGGATTTCTTGAGTGCATTTTTCGACCAACAGGAGAATAATATTTTCAACAATGGAAGCACCTTTGCAAGATATTCTCAAGGCTTATTACAAGGAAGACAATCTTTAGGAAACAGAGACTTATTCAAATTGGCCTTAGATTACATGAACTTATACTTCACACCAGTGATCATATTTACTGGTTTAGCAGGGAACTTTACGTCAATAATCGTTTTTCTGAAGACATTTCTCAAGGTGAAACCATTGAGTTTATTCCTGGCCTTCAGAGCCTTCGTGGATACGGGATATCTACTGTGCCTCTTTCTGATATGGCTTCCAAGGATTAATGTCCTCGTGTTTCACTCCCCAGGAGTCTGCCAGACAGTTCGGTATTTCAATTACATATTTTACTTTTTGTCATCATGGAGCGTTGTTGGTCTGACCATAGAAAGGTACCTGACTCTGTACTATCCAATGGTGACCGAGAAATACTGCACAAGAAGAGGAACTATTATATTTATCTTGATAAAATTCCTTCTGGGTTTGGTGTTGTACAACTTTGCTACATGGACCAACCAAGTCCTGGAGGTCGGTGAGACTCCGATATGTATGCCAGTGCTTGAGTATTATCATTTGCTTACAGCACTAAACATAACTGACAAAGTAATAGTGTTCATCATTCCTGTTATTCTGATAGTATGCCTTAATGCTTGTATCATCGTCAAAATATGGTTGTACAGCAAACTTTTCAAGGATTGCTCAAAGCAAGTGGGAAACTCAACAAATGCTATCGCTCGTTTAAGGAATAGTCCCTCAATATTCCAGGCTTCGTTATCCCAGGGCGGAGGAATAAGGTTTACGTTTTACAAATCTTCAAAATCTACAAATAGATGTAACTGTAACGAGTGTGTCAGCGAACAAATAGACCAAAGTGGAAGAAAACAAAAGGATGGAGTACAGAGATACAAAATCAGGAGAAATATTTCCAGATTTCAGTCGTCCAAACTCCTGATTTCTTTAAGCCTTCTATTTATCGTCACAGCGACACCAACTCAGATTTTTCAATTTAAGGCTCTCCTCACCCCATTCTCGAACGAAAGCTTTCGCGAATCTGAAACATACTTGAATATCCAAGAACTTTGCCATTTAGTATCTTTTCTAAATTTCAGCATGGTTTTCGTGGTACTTATTTTTAGTAGTGACAGTTTCCGGACGGCTCTGTTTCGTCTGATGATCCGGTGTAAGCATGGCAAAAAGAAGATTAAAGTTCTGGATGATTCTGGATGATGAACAATCAAGTACACTTCTGTAAATAATTTATATATATTGTTAAAATATTTTTGGGTACATAAAGGTATAATGAATCATTTTGTCTGAAAATGCTCTTTGTCAGAAGATAATATATCAGCAGGAAATGCCACCGTTCTTTTGTTTACAATTAAGATAGGTTGATGGATTGATGTGGCTGTTTGTTTTTTGATTGAAAGGGAAGGAAATGAAAAGGTTCCATTCGAGCTATTTCCGAAGAAAACTTCACAGAAACCAAATGTCATAAACCTAGTTTCACTTTTGCGGTAATAAAACATTACATATGTTAGTTTCACAGGATGCGCCATCTTGTTCAGACAACAAATTGACTCATTTGAATAAATTCCAACAGAACAATTAAAACCATCGAGAATGTTTTTTACTACCAATTCACGGTGAATATTGTCTACTTCCGTCAGCATTCATAAGTTGATTAATATCATAAAACAGGTTTTCCTTGTTAATAAACAGCCCAGGAGTGTTTGGTATTTTGTACAGCATTAATTATTTAAGAAGAGTTTCGGTTATTATTATCACAGGCATAATAGGTGTTAATGCACCACTGTACACATTACCCCAATTACAGTTATCCATCAGAACAGAAATATAGATCTGAGCAAGTGTTACAACAAACTTTGAATATCAATTCTGATGGGTCTAAAATCATCGTGGTGCACGGAAAGGAGAAAAGTCATGATTGCACCTCACAGATCGACCTCAACCTTATTCTGGCAGATCTGCCAACTTTGTGTTAAGTAATTAACAGAACTGAAATGTTTAGGTTCTGGTTGATATTTTAAACTACACTTTAAAATTGACTTAAGTTATTCTGTACAAAGTTGACATATTTTTACATGATAAGGAATTTATTGTTAACTTGCATATTTTCAACCTGAATTATCATCAAATAAAAATGTGAACGTAAACTTTTAAAAAAAAGGTTGCCAGATCTGCCACAATAAGGTTCAGGTCGAAAAATTCGATGTGCTCATTGAAATCTTGCACAATTGTCGGAAATATACAGTTCATGCCATTTGTCATTTCTATAGTTGTCAATATGCTGCTGCATTAAATTTAATTTAGCAGCCACAATAACAAATTTAGTGGGTTATTTGAGAAATTGCTGGATGTTTAACAGTACGTACGCCACTGCTCAGATCTTGCCAGGTGAACTATCATCAAGGAGGAGGTAGTTTTTACTCTGTAATTACCTCTCTCTCCGTTATTTATGAATTCAGATGTCATTCACGTGTTAAGTGAAAACGACGATGAAAAATTATACATAGAACTGTTGTACTTGTGTGATGCAATAAAATATTCTTTGCTAAGATACAGATATATATTTTACGTTTCCCAAGCGTTCTTTTTTTTTTAAAACAAATTTTTGGAGGACACAAGTCCCTTTTGCGGGGCCACTGATACCCCTGATTTGGACTTCCCGTGATGTCTGCTTTTGCTTCCTCACTTGTGCACAATGGATTACTCAGGCTCACCTCTGATGCAACCCCTGCTAACCTATTGATGATGTGCACAAAAGATTATGTCAACTTAAAGCTCAGGATGAACCTCCAGTATGGCAGCCAGTCATATTCCCCACATATATTTAGCAGAGGTAGGATGCTTGGGTTGGAATGGGAGACCTCCCACACAGTAAGCAGACACGCTATCCACTCAGTCACCACGACTGGTTAGTGTTCTTTATTCCAGTTTTTCATGATAAGGAATCTGGTAGATTCTGCCAGATCTGGCAGATATAAATCACAATTTTTGAACTTGTGCTGATATAAATGGTAACAATAAAAACCAATAAAGGTGACAGGCTAGTTCTAGAATGCACATATCTTTTTAGGTGCCAAGTATCTACAAACACGCAGATGTAAAACTGTGATTTAGAACTGCCAGATCTCGTAGAAACTGCCAAATTGTTTATCGTAAAAAAATCAATTATTCAATGTATCCTGCAGTAATGAGTCCGAATCTTACAACAGACGGTTTCAATAGAAATACCTGGCAGTTGCAAATATCTTCTTCTTGGTATTGTAAACCTACTCACTTGAAAAAAGTGTACTTATAAAACAGAAATTTGCAGAGTCTGATTTTGCAAAACCTTTATTTTTTTTTTCAAAGTATCATTTACCGGGAGGCACAAATTTCCCGAAGTAGGTCGCATTATCAAAAGCTTAAGAGCAGAAATGTCACCAATTCATTATCCGTATTCCATTTACTTTCATTTTACTAGAGTATTGCCGTTGCTTAGTTAGTCTTCTAGAATATCAAATAAGTTAATAACTGTACAGGACGTCGGAACCATCAGGCTAATAAGTAGACTACCTTCAGATGCAAGGTCACATAGGTCAATACACTGACAGGTATTTTCGTTACCATTGAGGGAAAACTGTTATGCCACGGAATTGTGGAGAAATGTTGCCAGGGCGAATTTGATTCTAAATAATTTCTTGCCAGTATCGTATCATGAATTAACACGAGCTAGAAGAAATTGGGAAATCGGAATAAGATTCATTCTTGAGCGACAAGAAGCCAGCAAAGAAGACACCTTCAGTGTGGTTTGAGCTTCCAACCCATGGACTATGAATCATTGCTTGTAGGTCTTGAGACTGCATTCCCTATTAATTTAGTTTTACAAGATAAAACATAGTCACTTTGCAGATACCTTAACTGGTACATTTCATAATAGCTCAGTAGGAAGAGTGTTGATTTCACATTCCATGAGTTATTTGTTCAAATCCTACTGGAGCTAACGTTTTGCTGGTGGAAAATTTTCGTTACCATTGAGCTGTAATACCAATACTTATGTGTGTTAATTAAAACCTTGACTAGGATCTAGTCTCATGTGGCTTCGTATCCAAATATTTAACTTGAATTGAGATTTTGCAGATCAACAACAAGCTTTTGGTTCTGATTCTGTTGTACAGTGCCGGGGTAACATTCTACCTTGATATGTGCCAAATTGAATTGATTACCCTCAACGCCTCAAATTGCTGCACCACATCATAGATGACTTTGCATGTGTATTTTCAAAAAGGAAAGAATGAAAGGAAAGGATTACTGAGGTCCTGCACTCTCATGCACTTTCAAAATGACAACGCTAATTAAGGTATGTCAGAGCTTGAAGCCTTCTTTCCCTAAAGTAGCACTTGGATGATGAAGCACTAGTTCTGATGATGAACCGATCACATGAGCTCAATGTGACTTCTTTTTGAAAAACTCTCCATATGTACGACCAAAGAAGGAGTCATTAACTTTTATGTCGAAAAAAGTGCGTTCGACATTCGATGTTTTTACTTTTGCTCGGTGTGATTGAACCTTAAATCTTCTCGCAATATGACAGTCTGTGTGACACATCACTCCCATTTAAGTCGCTTGAAGTTCAAGGTAGAATCTTCTTGTATTCAGCTCTAAATTTCAACAACGAAATACAAACAAAATCCAATTTCAACAGTGATGTTATTGACATGATTTTCAGGGGACTATCACCAATCAAGTAGATCCACCATCTAATTGATTGCTCTCCGGTGACTCTGATCATAGATCTACTGTCAGCAGATGCCTTGTATCAATTGATCTACTTATAAATCCTTTCAATCCATGTTATTACCTTGTGATCAAGGAAATAAGGCAAATATATGACCCTTGGTGTCTCTGGAAGAAAGGACTTTCAGGAAATAATTACCAAAGAAGGACAGTTTTGAACGCTGCGGCAGTGGTCCCTAAGATCCATAAGATGGCCAAATGTGGGGTATTGTCGAAAGCGAATACCCGCCTGGGACAGTCTCATTATTATTACCGACACATTGTCGATCTACACACCCTGGCAAACATTTTCAAAAAGCTACAAGCATCACGAAAATGCAAGAGTACATGTTTGCGTGGGGAAGGGTGTGTTACAGTGTTATTCACAAAGCTGTGAAACTGCGAGCCTGCACGGTGTTCAGGGAAGCATTCAAGCTGACGGTCCAGTCGCAGCTATTGGGATTTCAAGGAATTATACCAGGCAAACTCTTGAACGGCCGTGAAGCGTTGAAGCCCCTGTCTTTGTGAATAACGTTGTTAGTAACGACGCGACGATTCCAGGTGTAGAATCCTAAAAGCACAGAAAGTGTAGTAGCCTCGACTTTATGGTTTCGGTTCACATTCCATTCTGTCCAAGCTTTTCTAAATAATTCAGTTCTCCAGCACAGGTCGACATTGCACTTGCAAAGTGCGAAATATGTTGATGTGGAAAGCGGCTCTTCACATCATGTACATGTTTTCCTTTCCGCAAATGTGACATGAAAACATATTCTTCAGCAAGAATTAATAGCGAGTAAAGTGGCAATATCTGTTATTCCTAATGTCATCAACTGCTCATTAAGAACCTGATTAATATTTTTACAATGATAATTCCTTTATTTACGCACGAATAGTAGAAACTTGTAAATTTCAGAGATACTTTTAGTTTCTTTTAATTATATAATTTACATGTACCACTCACTGAGTTAATTTATTTAACATTTGCTTTTGTGTTAAATTTACAAGTTTCTATTCTTTTGTACAAAATATTGTTGGCAAAATATATTTATATTCATAAAATATATTCATGAATTTTGCGAGACTTTACAAATCGAAATTAGTTCAAGGGCATTGTAGTAATAAATGGGTTAAATCTGTACAGGACACTAATCTCACAAATAGACCATTGAAATAAAGTTATTGAAAATATATACCAATGTGTGACTAGGCAAACCACCTGAACTTCCTTTGTACTTCAAGCTTACAAACAGATCCAAGCCATATATTCATTAATAGTGAACCAATTTATTCCATGAATTGTATCTATTTTGCTCATCGCCGTCAACACAATATCGTTTATTTTTGGACCATGATTCGCAGTTATATCTGAAACGTTTGGTTTCGCAACTTCAATGATTTGAAATAGGTGAGGAGCCATTTTCGAAAAGAAATAAATGCTGCAGCTGGAGAACTGAATTTTTGGTGAATTCCTGCTAAGGTTTGCTACATGAGGCCTGAATTAGCACGGGTTCTTGTTTTGGGTACCAGTTTGCGGGTTGCGGATACCAGTTTTTCGTAATGCGCCACTTTTTTTGTAATGTGCCCACCCCCGCCTGAAAATGCTGTGTAATGCGCCCAATGCATTACACAACATTTTGACGCATTACATGATTTTGTGGCACATTACGAAAAACTGGTACCCGTAACCCGCAAACTGGTACCCGAAACCCGAAACAAGAACCCGTGCTGTGCACAGTCATTTGCTACACGTACCTGGAACGAAACTATGACTCTTCTGGAGTGTGAAGTGAAACTATAACGTTGAACCTGCTCTACATTTCGTGCTGGCAAGATTCGCTTTAACAACAGATCGCATCCAATCTTCTTCGACTCAAGCTGTGTGGGTAATTATTACTTATGGAAAGGAAAGGTTTCGGTCTGTAATTCTGCATGGCGCAGAGTAGTGAACATTTGCTTCACATATTAACTTCTCTCAATTCAAACATAACCTTTTTAACACAGACTACAGGCTCTGATTGCAGCCTTCACAATTGTAAGACCCAATTAATTTAATTTGTAAAGCATAGTTTTGGTTCATTTTACAACTTCACTTGAGTGTGTCATCATAGTCAGAACATCCTGCTTGAACACTGACTTCGTTTCACAACTGAGGTTGGCCAAACTTAATTCTTAATTCAATACTTCTCCTTCGAATCTTATGGCTAATTATTTCCTGAAACCCTCTTTCGTTGAGACCAAGAATCGTAAATTTGATTTAAATTTGAAAATTCTTCAACAATAAGGAACCAATCAGAAAGGTCATTGGGGGACTCTTTCTTCATGAAATAACTTTCATTTCATTATATCTTGTCTTTTTTTGTCTTTTGTTACATTAAGAGAGTATATTTGCCCCAATCGCTCAGTCGGTTTAAGTTCCAATAAGTTGCACAGCGCAAGTGGATTTTAGCAACAAAACTTCAGTTTCTAATTCATGTTTTCAGTGGAAAAATATTTAAATTGACACCAAGTAATTTCTTTAGTTTTCATCTCGACATTCTGAAATTACATAAGTGAAATGGGCGGAGCAGTAAATCAGAGAAAATTAAAGAATGAATATTTATGATACGATCCTAAACAAATCTCTTGTATGGTAATGAATTAGGTTTGGTAACCCAAACGCATGATTCTAATTCCCTTGAAAACAGTTTGGCACATGCACAAGAAGTAGTCCACTTTTGACCGCGTTTTGGAACAAAATTCACTACGTTTTAATTACCAAGTAATATCTTGTAGAACATTCAGTCAATGTACAAAATAAATTCCATAAATTGGAAGTATAATCACCATGGGAAGGTTCACAATAGAATGTAATACAGGTAGGATACCTTTATTCAAACATGGTTTCACTGTTATTTTAAAGAAACGAATTTTTTTTTTAGAATAAAAATCTATTGAACTAAGAAAATTCAAAGAAATGGATAAATTGAAGTCAATTTAGGAGGTTTCAAATAACGCTTTACATATCTGAACTAATAATCCAAACTTTGTTCTTAACTGAACTTTAATTAAAATTATTTGACTAAGACTTTGAAGTTGGTTCATAACATCCTGAACGAAAGAGGTTTTCCATATCCATTTCTTTGGAGCCAATCAGCAAAAGACCAACATAAAAATCTCTTCATGAACCCAGTGTGAAATTAGAAAGGATAGACGTGATTGCCACATTTTAGCGGGAAACGACCAGAGAATAATATCACATAACTTGAATCGTGGTTTGGAAATTAGCAAATGGTTTACAAAAGAAAGATACACAATTTCTTTGAATGGAAATATGAAAAGAGATGTTGAGTTGCGAAAAGAATTGTTGCTTTTAACTGTACATGGTCATTGAATGGACTGCCAATCAAATCCTTCATATCTGTGGTGTTAAAACCATTCAGGAACTAAAGATACAGCAGTTATTCTTGAAGATCCTTCAGACAGTCGCCCATCCAACTGCTAATTGGAGACTTCAGTGATTTTCTGCACATTCATCCACTCTACTGAGGGTCTTTTATATTTCAGATATTTGAGATATCTACACATTACACACAAAAAGCATTACTGGTCTCCGAAAGTAAAACCAGGAAAGAGACTTGCAATAATCATCAATTATACAGGTTTTATGCGGCACTTCACTATATTTCATTAAATAAAGACTAATAAAATCAGAAAAAAGATTGTCCAAAACGTTTCAACTGATATGACACAAATTAGATCTGGCAAGTCGTAATAGATTTTTTACTGCATTTTACTGAAAGCTTGATTTTTAATGTGACTGGGTCTATTGAGGAGATCCCGGGAGAAGCTCTGGATGCACATGATACGAGTTCTGTAAAAACCAGCAAATTTGTAAAGACGCTTTTCCTTGGACCCTTGTCACGGATATTTAATGGAGTCACTTGTACCTCTAAATGCCTGAATGCCACCGGATATTTCTATGACAAAAACATCTGTTGCAGAGACTAAAATGTCTATTTTAAGACGATGACTTCGGGAGGAGACCGTGTGCTCGTGCCTTGCTATTAAAAAGGCCTCGAACATTTCTTTTAAATTGCTTCTAATGCAGGATACACATATTGCACCAAGGAAGCTCCGCTCTCTTGTCCTTACTTATACTGCTGTTACATGTACAGCCAATAGAGTTTGTAGGCGCTGCTAAAAGGGCCTGAGTTGTAATAGATTCTTACAGTACACCCGATTTTTTTTTGCTTCTCCCATAAAGTTCCGCAGATATTTTGGAAAAGATTGATACGATATTTTATCCGATGTCATGATCGGTTTTATCAAACCGTCATTAATTCGTGGTGACATTTTCTGCAAAGCGAATTTTGCTTCTTGTTCTTCCCGTAGCACCTTTGAGGCACCTCTGTCATGTTAAAGTCTTTACTGTCTTTAGAGGCATCATCAATATGATAATTTATTCACTGAATGACCTTAATTAATGCTAGGGTTCACTTCGTAGTTTTCCTTTGGTAAATTAATCTTCTCAGACGGTTCGGTGTTCATTTCAGTGAAGAACGCTACTGAAGACTTGGTGCAGCCAAACCCTCAAGTAAATGAGAAACTCCATTTTACCGCACTCTAAAATCAGAACATGAAACGCGAACCCAAAATGCTTTTATCTGAAGTACTCGAACCGGAGACTATGGATTTGGAGGAACTCTCATGGTTCCCGGTTCCGTCAACATCATTTTGAAATTGTGTCTAACAGCAGCAAAAGGTTTGAGGGAGCTTATCAATTTATCTATACTCGAGAAGTGTGAGTCTGTCACGGACTGTTTTCCCTACACCATCACCAACCAAAACATTGAGCACCCGTATATTTAGGCGACAAATGTTGAAACACAATTGGGTAAATATTAAAAAAAAAACAGGCAGTTAGGGAACTTCATGTCCAAATTTCTGTCGCAGGGATTGTTTTCAATCGAACGACACATGCGTCTTTCTATTTAGGCTCCATGGCCCTGGGTGGGAGCCAAATCCATAGCTCCCAGGCCATGAATTTTAAGACATTGAAAGTCCAATCGAGTACAAGGTGAATGTAATTGTAAACATTAAATGAAATACAGGCACAAATATATTTGAATTAATTTATTATAAAAACAAGTTGTTGTGTGACTGAATGATATTTACAATGTGAATGACAGACACGCCAGCGTGCCAAAATGATAAAAACGATAATAAATACCAAGGGAAACATTTTAGGACCAACAACTGTTCGTATGTTTTGATTCTGGGGAAAATCTATTCAATCTTTGTTACAAAAACGCTTTAATTTTGTGGCGACAAGAGATTTTGGAAATATTTTAAAAATTGACAATGGTATTCAAAACTATGTTCATGGAGAAGAGTTACAATGATCGATAAAAAGGCTGAATTGTTACGTTGTATTTACGTTCAACTTTCTGTACACAATGCGTAATGTGCAAGTGTTGAAGGAAATATGTGTAATAATCGAGCTTTTCCTGAATTGCCAGCAACACAAAGTTGACAGATCTAGCAATTACTTCTTTCTATTTTTTCCTTTGTTAAGTTTGTTATGGTGACTGATAAATTTGGTGGGATATGTTGCTCAAACTTTTAATTATTGATACATATAAAAGGAATTGAAATGTCAAATTATGCACAAGAAAATAAAACCTAAACTGCAATACAAAAATTCCAGATCTGTCATTGTGTTACAATGCATTACGGAAAAACACGAAGGTTCCATGTCTGTTGTTGTATCCGAAATGCAGACAGCAAAATAGAAGTTGAACTTGCACTGCGTATTGTGATCATTTTTTCTTATAATTTAACTAGCGAACACGTATGTACAAAGCTTTTTGAACCATGTGAAGATTTTACCTGCCCCAGATCTAAATCGTTTAATTTTGTGGTACTCCTTCCAGCTAAAGACGACTTTTTTTTGCAAAAGACTATCAAATCTTTTTAGTCGCTTAGGAAGGCAAGAGAAGCACCAGAACCTGTGAACATTATCAGTGAGCACTAAAGTGCACTCTGGTCATCATAATCGCACAATGGAAGCACAAAGTCCAAACACCAGGAGAAGCAATGATCCGATGGATGGCAGCTTGTTTGCTGAAGATGTGTTACCACTTTCTTCTTCAGATAGTTCCATGCCTGTAAACCAATAACGACAATATTACAAAATAACCAAAGAACAAAAAGGGTTTTGAGTTTTGAGAATAAAACTTTTTTCTTCTGATTTTGCATTCTTCGTAGGCTTGGAACCATAATTTTCTTCGAGCCTGGTGCATCACAACATCTCAGAGGACTGAGTTAATTTTGATTGACGCGCAGTGTCAGATTTCATTTGCTTTGTTAGCTTCGCTTTGCTCAGTTTTGTTAGGAATTAATAAAAAAAATTCTCACCATCACGAATGTCTATTTCTTCAATATCCATCACATCGGTGTCCATGAACGATTCCTGCTCGATCATCTCGTTTCCGTCTTCTCCGTCTTGGATAAAACCGTTTCTGCTGCAGCCGTACCAGTTTATCTCGGTTCTCTTGGGATAGTTATTGTCAATCTGTAAGAAACGTACAGGTCAAATATAAGTTGTGAGTATGCTAAATGATCATTAGGAGATTTGTGCATTCTGACACCGAATACAGGCCAATTGAATCCCCTGTTTCACGCCTTTGCAGAATTTAGACTAATAGTAAATAGGATTGTAGCGCGGCAGTCCACCGATTGGTTGGCGGATGGTTTCTGAGCAAACTTAGAAGAAACATTATATTTGCGAATTCAAAAAGTAATTTGAGACTTACTTTTCCATCGAAATCATTGTATCTGACATACTCGTTTTCTCTGAAGAAGTATGTCTTCCTGACTCCAGGATTGTTGTAATGCCAGTAATATATGGCAGAATCAACAGAAGGCCAGCCTGCAATTTGATAAAAAAAATTAAGTTAAGAGTACAAGAATATTAATGAGTTCTGGAATAATGACATTCTACACTAGTGTTAGAGGTATTAGATTGATTTGGGGATCGGGCCACCACGATTGAAATCCAAAGTAAAATTGGTAAATGTGGAAAATGTGCTCGATTTCTTACCGAGTTTCCAGTATTGGTCAATTGGTCGTGGGTAATTGTAAGGCCAGTTTACTTGATCCAAGGAATATGGTGGTAGCTCATTGATGGAACTGACTCTCCAATACTGGCTGCCTGTTTGTTGTGAACAAAAAACAAAAAAAAAACAACTTTTAATCTCCATCTTAAAAAACTACGTAAACATATATAGGAGGAAAGTGGTCATTTGTTTTAATACATAATTTTTCAAAATATTCAACTTTACTCTGTACGTGCTCTCTATTTAGATTTATTTTTCCTTCAATGAGACTTACCCTTGAAGAAGTATGCCTTGTTGTTTCCTGTCCACAAGGTGGCGGCATCAATATTGTCTTGTAAGCCTTGGAAGACTTGGCCGATTGGTTGCCTCTGCAGTGAACCAGATGTTCCATCTGTGCCAGTTTGGTAATACACGTAACTACCCTGAAAAAGGATATGGAGAAATATTAAGGTTATAGTTTTTCCATTCTCTGATAAAAAATTGAGTTAAAGTGGCCTAAAAACTGAGAGTAATTTGTGTCTGATCTTTTTTTGAAAAACAGAACGTTTTTTTTCATTAAATATTTGAAGTCGATTATTCCACTTACACTGAAAAAGAATGTGTTTCCGGTACATCGTGGTTGACAGGTTGTGGTAGGCACGAACAAAACGGCATCAAAATTGCCTTCCATTCCAACATACCGTCCCTGATATGGGTCCCAGTCTATTAATGTACAAAATTTTTTAATGTAGCTTGACGACAAGGTTCTTAATTTTGTACAAAAAAAGGTGAGCAAAGTGGTATTCGTCAGCGTATTAAGATGATATATACTTACAATTCCATCTTGATGAAATTTGCACAGGTATCTGGTCTATGGCCTGTGAGGCGTCCATCCTCCAAAACACATTGCCAGAAAAAGCATATGTCAAGCCGTCGCCCAACATCACCATTGCATCAAGCCGAGGAACATTGGTACACAGAGCTCTGACAGGGGGTCGGGGAGTTTGTGGTTGTGGCCGGGGAGTTTGGGGCTTTGGAAGTGGAGTCTGTGGTTGTGGCCGTTGAGTCTGGGGTCTGGGAGTCTGAGGCTGTGGAGGCGGTACCTCATTAGGTGCACCTGAAAAGAAACAGTATCCCATCAGTTTCAATTTTTTTTTGATTAACATTTATCTGGAATAATTTCAAATTACATGCCATTCCAAACTAATTTTCCTGAATCAGTGAACACTACGATTTACTTTTTCATCTTTCTTCTTCTGTTAAATTATCTTTCTTCTTCTGCATAATGTTTTTGGGAACTTTAGTTTTACCTCTAAACAGAACTTGCGTCTGAGAACTTACCGTAGAGATACTGAATCCCAGCAATGTCATCTGGCTGCAGCTGGACCACGGGATTGGAACCAAAATAGAGAGCGTACATGATAGCAGTTTCATCTCTGGAATGGCCCAGACCAAGACTATGTCCAAATTCGTGGGTTGCGATTGGTAGCAATAGTTTTCCACCAGCTGTTAAATTAACACAAATTTGTATTTGAATTGAATAGAATGGAAAAGAAGATAATTATTGAAGGGTATATATTTTATGCATTGGAATGTTTTCTTTCCAAAACTCTAGTTCGAACTTCACAAATATGGAATAACATAAACCTACGTCGGAGGTTCAAACTCCAATATTCATCATCATCAAAGTGTGCGTCACCACCAAATCTAGGGAAGTAAGCGTGTGCCAAGGTTCCATGTGGACCGTCAAATGGATCGTTGTCCCCATGAGCACCTGGAGTAAAAATCCTTCCATTTAAAATTGAAATTTGTGGTAATTCAATCGAGTTGGAAATACATACCTCGCAAATTGTGTTACAAAGATAAGATTTCTCACCCTTTACATCGGTCTAAGAAAACATTACTTTCCAGTTTTAGGATTTTGTCTGAACAAAAATTTTTCTTCCTCACCTACTGCAAACTTGATGTGAATAACGGACCTCCTGCAGTCAGATACCTCAGTAAAACTCAGTTGAGATTTGTCTGCCCACATCTGTAACAAGGTGCATTCGTCAGAATTTTTTTCACTAGCTAGGTTACATTAAAATATTTATTCATAATTGTACCAAGATGGTTATTAGGTTGTACACCAACGATAGATTGCATTCGTAATTTTCAGGGTCACGCTTTTTTTGTACCTGGAAGGCGTCACGTATGGCGTTCTTCTGCTGCTCTTTCGACAAGTCGTTGGTTAGGTCATTGTCATCGATGCACCACGTCAGTTGAGTGCTGCCCCATTTAGAACCTGCGGGGATTACACGTATTACTTTCATTTAATAAGAAATAAGATTTTGGATAGTTTCGATTAGTTGAGCCTTGGATGGTTTCCATTAGTCGAGCTCTGGATAAAAGAGTGAAATAGCAGAGTCTGTTTTAATTACCATGAGAAAAGGTAAAGGTCTGGGGTCACAATAAACTGGAACAATTGCATTGTGCCTTTCTGTTGATGATTTTAAATAGAAAGCTTGTTTTGATATATATGCAAAATGGTTTTTGTTGACGGACATCAGTGCGCTCTTTCGTGGAATTGCATTTTCCAACGATGATTTGAGTACTAAATATAAATTCTGGTGAAAATTAGATTTTAAAACTTTCCCTGAAACATTTACATTTTGCCTAAAATTCGCTGAGTCAAATCTCCTCTGTAAATCTGCCCTAGATCTCTTGAAACGAAACTCTCTCCAAACACGAAGAGACCCCATCGCCTTCAATGGCAAGGTACCAAACGAGTTTTTCACAACTACACAAAGTTGGTAATGTTGGCATTATTGTTAACTTTGTATTCCGGTATGTTTGCCATTGTCTTCGTCATTTGCATCAACTGATGTTGATAAATGGGAAATTAGAAATCAAGGAGTGCGTGAGGATTATATTTCAAGGTTACATACTTTATCGGACCAGTTGATTTTTAAAGATACAGATAAAAGCACGTTGGCAATGTTGCCATTCTTGTATTGGAGAGCGTTTGTGAAAAACTCTAATGGAATGAGTGTCTGTGTATCTTTCTTGCAAACCCTTTTAACTGAGAGAGGGCACGTAAATGTTTCCTGGCTACGTTTTCACCTTGTGAAAGTGGCTCGACTGTTCAAATATTCTGGCCAATTGACAAAACCGTGATACTTCGGCAATGAATCATTCTGTGGCATGGGAACGAAGGGTATTTTATTGTCCGCAAAGTAAATGTCTAGGACACGTCTGTTAGTTTCCCTTCTTTGGAAATTTTTGGAAACTCTGTTGTTACATGATACGTGAAATACCTTTCCTTACGCTAAAGTGGATTTAATTTAAATACTCATATGTACTTGATGAAAAACTTTATAGGCAGTATAGAAACAACGGACAGCAACTGAACATTTTTCAACAATTAATGCTAAAACAGTAGCCAGTCTTTTGGTATCATTAATTTATATCTGAAATCTTAACTATTTGATTACCTATATTACCGGCGTTGCGTTATGGACATTAAAATTGTGCATTGAACGCCAACCAATCAGTGGGCTGCCGTGCTACAATCCTATTTACTATTAGTCTAAATTCTGCAAAGGTGTGAAACAAGGGATTCAATTGGCCTGTATTCGGTGTCGGAATGCACAAGAAACCTCCTAATGTATCTTTTCAAAATGTATTTGTTACTTATTTTCAATTGAAAATAGAATTGTTCACAAACCACTACTGTAAATGATAGGTCACAACTTTCTGATCTCTTCGAAATAGATCAAATTTACTGTATTTTCTTGAGGGTCCAAGCAGAACTACAGCAAATGGCTTTTAAAGAAATTACTGCTCTTTTTCCAACATTTCACAGGATTTTTGATAGATTTATTCTTTGAGTCAGAAATGCTGATTGTAATTAAACTTTAATTTTATCTGCACGGTGAACAGTTTTCCTACCCATGACATCAGGCTCCTCAACGTATTGAAGACATCAAATAGGTTTGTTCCAAATTATGTATAGAAGTCGCCTTCCTCCATAATTTACTCAGTCTGATGGCATTGAATTTGCTTGTGCCAACATTTCCTTGTTCGATGATGGGCGCAATGCATTTAAAAATTATTAGTACTGAAAATCTGAATTGGACACTTCAAGGATTCAACAAAACTCTTGACAATATTGAAAAAGTCTATCACAGAGTATTAATCAAAAGCATTCAATATAAATTTCATACACATGGCACTTCAAATAAGACACAAATCGAACACATCGACTTTGAAGTCAATGTTTAAAAATACCCCATTTTAATGACTTATTCGTCGATTAGTACTTACCAGGTTTAACGCGCGGTGCGCCCAAATCGGTGTTGTTCGCTGACTGGACCTTTTCTTCCGTTTGACCAATATCTGCCAATGATATACGCATAAAATATACGATGTGACACCTGGGAAGGAAAGTCCCAAATCTTAGTATCAATGTCACCATGGCAAAGATAACGATTGAACAAACAGACTTGATATCTCGGTCGTTTACATCTCACCTCGCGGAGCGTGTTGTTTCAAATGGCATTGACCTGATCAGAAGACAGTGACAGTGCGAAAACAACGAGAAATATACACTGCTTGTTGGACAAATCAACAACTGTAAGAATACATTAACCAGATAGATTCAAGGAAACGAAAGGTTTTCGTGTATAATTTGTCTTGCGTTGAATTTGTCCTGCGAAATATGTAAATTCCATGTCCGATGACAGTAGCTTCTTGAAAACGCAGCGCATTTCAAAATTACATACACAATCCTGAATTGATGATGCAAGCTTTCAAAAAATGAAAATAATTGCGCCGAGGAACAATGTCCTTGCTGGCTGCAAGTCTCTAATCGATGCGTTTGACATGTTAAATCGGTCTGTTCGAAACTTCACATTTTACTTTTAGATGGCAGGCCCAAATTCTGACTTCATTTTCGTTTCTTAATTTGGATAGTTTTGTCATCAATACAACTGACATTACTGACAAATTTAAACCAAGCACTGAAGGTCTGTCGGTCAGAGCGATGATCAGCCGCATACCATACGCATAGGTTCAAGTCTCACCACTGCTTGTAAAAATATATGGGTAAAAGCTTTAGTTGCCATACTGATCACTAAAAGTCAACATGTGTTGTATGCAGAGGGAATCTGGGAGGTCCATCATACCCAGGTGATGAAACAATCGAGGGGATCCATCCTGGCTTTGAAATCCAGGGTAGACTCCAGACAAGGGCGTCAGTTAGAACCTGCTTAATGTCAGCGCGGTGGTGTGGAGGGGTTATGGTGCCCGTTCTCGAACACACCTTTTATATCGGTAAACACAAGTAACACACTCGTAACTAAACTACGGACGTAATGAACAGAACAGGTAGACGAGATATGTTTCAGATCAGACCACAATTAAGTTTATTTATTGCTGATAAACATGTTCAATTTTGGTTGAAATATTTTTTGGAAAAATGCAAGTTGTGTTGAAAGTTTCATTTTTGTAGTGCTGAACTTGCATTGCAACCACGTATCATCCCCTGAATGTGAACGACCTATTCTAGTTTTTTCAAAATAGGGAGGTTTTCATCAAATTGGATGAATTAGACAAATTAGACAGATACAGTGGTGCATGATATAGGTGCCTTTTAAAGTTCCCCACAAGCACAGACTCTGTGGTGTAATGGTTAAAGCAGTTGGAGTATAAACAGGAGATCCTGGACTTGAACCCCACTTTTGTAAAAATTTTGTTTGCCTAATTCATCTCATTAGACAAGACTTTTGAAAAAACTCGGTTGTTGTCCATCTTGACACTTGAATTTATAACAACAACTTGTCCCCATCGTTATCACCGCGACTGCGTGAGGCCTACAATCAGGACGGAATGTCTCGTCCCAAGTTTGGTCAAAAGTCATGATGTGTACACCTCTTTTCCCCAGTGTCCGACTTCTCTAATAAGCAGTAGCCGTCTCAGGTCTCATATAAAGTTTTGACAAGAATTATGAGTTATATGGAATCTTTTAAAAGATTAGATGATCTTCTCCCATCAATTAGCTGAAGTATGCTCATCACATAGAAATGTACAACATTTGCAAGTGACAAGAATCGAAGGCTAGTTTGCACACTTGATTGCTCTTTAGACTGTTCAACATTCCCATTTTGTTTATTTTGTTTCTTACTCTTCAACAATGCTTGAACAAAGATCATTGCCCAACTGGGTGGCCATATTTAGTCATAATT
>JBCAUG010174470.1:0-19976 GCA_038406175.1 Haplosyllis leylae | reverse complement strand
TGAACAGCTCAGATATGTACTAAACAAACATGAGAGAGAGAGAGAGAGAGAGAGACAGACAGACAGAGAGAGAGACAGAGAGAGAGACAGACAGACAGACAGACAGACAGACAGAGACAGAGACAGAGAGACAGAGAGAGGAATGAATGAATTAGAATTAGGTTGCTTGTATGTTGTCATTGTATTGTCTTTCGCAAACGTTCATTTTTTAAGACAGTTGGAAGAATGAAATCATTTTCAATTCTCATACTACTCCATTCTTCCTGACAGGGAAACCACCTGTGAAAACTAATTGGATCTTTACATTCTTAGCATCGAGGAGTTGTCAAGTCGTCACGTATGTGAAAAGGAAGCTGTTAATTATATTAGTTTGTATTAATTACATCTCGGTGTGTGCTTTACAAATTTCCAGACGAGACAAATTATGTTTAGTGACAATGGACGGAAACAATATTCTTATTGAATTATACAACCCACATATTTCATGATGCGCTGCTGTTTGAAAATAACTCTCAAATAATCTGTTCAGCGCGGGCTAAATGTGGGAGGAAAATGACAGTTAAAATTGTATTAAGATATGTCCTGCTTAAAATTGTGAAGTGAAGAAATTGTCAGCTGCTCCCAAATTAAAAAAAGTTGCCATAAGTGCTCACACCCTCAGTGGATTGATTACTTAGGGTAAAAAGATGTTAATTTTGAAGTTAAAAGGACCTCATCCAAAACAAACCACTTCGTGCCCTTTGTTGAAAGAATTTAAGTCCAATTTATTGAAAAACTGTCTCACTTGTCGCAGGTAGTGAATTAAATTTACCAAGTATAAATGAAATGGTAACAGGTATTCAAACAAGAAGCCTGCGGATTTTCCAACAAAAAAGTAACAGGAATTCAATTAAGATCGATTCATGGAAACGGAATCAAAGCCACTAAAGGTACCCGTTATGGCATAACAGTAGACAGAAGTTAATTCGGAATACACGAACGTGCTTGCAGATTTACCTGCAAATTATGTTGTAATTGTAGAAACCAAGGAGCCTGTACGGGCTCTTTGTAGAAACTAAGTAAGCAAATAGTGATTGACTAAAACTGGGTAATTCTATTACGTAACAAATAAGTACATTTTCGAATAAATATGGGCACGTTTGCATATGTATCTTTGCTTTCAAATCAAATTTGCACAAAATAACACGTTACTTATTGTTTAGTTTGAAGCTAAAAAGGACAATGATGCTGAAATCTAGTGTGAAAATAAATTTAGAAACCCTCAGTGAATAACAGTAATTAATCAGAAACAAGAAAATCTGCCTACAGGAAACAGCATGAGGCATACCGCCCCTGTCGGGGGGGGGGGTTACCCCAATCCTGATTGGCCAGAACTGGGGTATCTGGGACTAGAGACATTGGAAAGAACCTGGGACTCTCCAGGAAAGGACCTGGGACCAGAGCCCCTGAAAATAACCTGGGACTGGGGTACCCCCTGGTGGTAAACAGACATTACAGAAAAGTACTATATTGGACTGTAACTTTCAACCCTATGTTGGAACTACTCCAAACACATGTCAAACATGATATAGTACACATTTATTTGCAGTTACTAAATAAAATCCAAGAATATTCACAAAAAGTAAAATGAATCACACCTTTTGTATCGGAAGAACAGTAGTAGATCTATTAGCCTTAACATGACAGTCAAACTACAAATGTTCATACTTAACAGCAATTCATGTATTTGCAGACATGTTACATGTAGGTTCTGCAGTTTCAGGTAATGAAAGCCAAGTGCCAGAATATTATTTGAGTAACACCTAAAAATATCAGAAACATTTACAAGTTTCTTCTTTTGGTGAAATTTTTCAAGAGGTGAATTCACTACTAAATGTGATACTGACGAATGTTGAGGACACACAGTCATAGATCTACAAACGACCGTCAGTTAGTTTGTTCCAACCAGTCATCTCAAGTTTTAATCTAAATGGTTAAAACCTAGAACAATAGGCAAACTAATGTTTTACAGGTATAGAACATATCAAAATATTCAAGTGTTATCAAACACAAACACTTGTGATTTAATTAAGTTTTCATAAAATATGTATGCAAATTTCCTTTGTATCAGCAAACAGTATGACCTGGGTGATGAACGTTTTAAAACTGTCTAGATCTGAATAGATACATTTTGTAACAAATAAAACGACTCTTTTACACTTTCATATTATGTAATGCTTTATTTTTATCAATTTAATATCTTTGACAAACTTTACATTAATTTATGCTGGTGCCTATGGCTTTTATATCGTGTTTGGCTTTAAATTACACAAATACATGAGAGGCCTATTTTAATAACGGGAATAAAACAGACGGAAAACATTGAGCCAAAATTACGTTACAGGCTTCCTTAGAAATGCTCACTATAAAGTGAAAGAAACTTAATATTTTGTCTGCGCTTTGGGTCAAATTTTGAATCGAACAAACTTAGACTGACAAAGGAATGCTTTAATTTTGTCACATCTTCGAGATCAATAATAAAACATTATATAAGTCAGGCACTGAAAATATCATGCTTCGAGTCATATTTCATTTCTACCACAAATATTTGTCGAATCGTTGTACAAAATAATAGATTTTTTAGAAACGGGTCCAGTCTGACAGAAGGGTTTCATTATTAACAAAATATTATCAATATATTTCGTTTCTATAAGCTAATAAATATCCAGACCAAATTAAGACTTTTAATTAAACTGGCGATGAGACCGTAAAAGATTTACTTATTACATATTTCTATCTACCTTGCATGCATTAAAATGTGTCAATAAATAGAGATAAAATATTCATTGCATCTATGAAGTTACTCTATCATGCAACATATTCGCTTGGTTTTATGTGTAACCTTCTGTACAATTTTAATTTGGTTATGCCCACGCGTTTTTATAAAATATTTTAAGAAGCCTACCCAGGTTTCCCTGGTAACGAAGTCCTTTTTTTAATTATGTATCAAACCACCATTTGAACACAATGTTTAACACTATGCAACTTAGATTACCTTTTAAGAGGACTTTTAATCAATCAAATTAGTGTTTATTGACAACATTCATATCAAAAATAGATCTAACTTTTTCCGACTGCCAGTGAACTTTATGATGTTGATTAAAACGATGGAAAGTAGGTAGCGAGACTAGTTAGTATGGCCTAGACTCATCTAGCAATCAACTTTGAAATTAGAGAAGAATATTTCAACTCGATGTCAACGGACATACATCAGAATTTTTATTGATGAATCGGCAAAAATGTCACAAAAGACAATATTTAACTAAACTTCGAAGCATATAAAGGTGTTCGTGACTTACAAGTCTTTTTGAGGGGCGGGGCACGTTGTGACAAAATTCTGAGAAGAATTATTGCATGAAAAATATTTACAAACACAATTTTAAGTCTTTCTTATGACATGGAAGCAGTGGTACAGTAAGAAATTTTTCAATTTTGTGCGTGGTGTGTCACACATTCGTCGTGTGAGTCGTCTGCCAGTGCGTTTTCTGTGATATTTCCGTGTACTTCGCGTTCTTCATAGTTCCACAGATAGCTTTACAGCAGCTGAACATTTCGAAGAAAGCAGTCCTGAAGTGAACACCGGTGATGATATAAAGAAAGAAATTACAAGCATAGTGAGACAAACATAGTTCCTCTATAATTTTCCGAGAGGTTAAGTAAACTAAGTAACTGTGCCACGATGAGTCGTCTTTAATTTGTTGGTCAGTCATTGCAGGGTCCCCTTCTTGAATTTGAAGTGCATAAACTATGGTGGCAGGCAAAGTGGTAAATATCACATAGAAGGACACAGACAGTAGCATCACAGTGGTGGCTCGACTGGCTGATCCAGGTTTAGCTTGACCGGGGATCACTGCTTGTCCGCTGCGCGAGATTCTCCGAACTTCTCGTATGACGAGAATGTTAAAGATGAGTATTACTAAGGGCACTACCATGAATATGAGCATCTCAGTGGTCCACGTCCATATAGACCACAGTGATAGACTTCCTCCGGCCATTGCTGCGTCCCGTATCGTACACAGATCTTGTTCTGACTTGTAAGTCCAGAAGTAAGACTGAATAAGACACAATGTAAGTGAAGTCAACACCAGTCCAATGACAACTTTAATAGCCCTGCTGGTTGTACAGAATTTCTCTTTTTGAAATGGATGACATATTGCTATGTATCTTTCCACAGTGAATCCAAGAACCAACAACGGTGAGGAATACTGTGCCATCATATACACTACATTGTACCCTTCACAAATTCCAGGATAGTTCAAGGTGTCCACGTCCCATGCGTATTTTAACTCCATGAACACATGTAACAACAGAAACAACATGTCAGTTACGGATAAAGTGGCAAGATATATTGCTGAGGAATTATTTGTCCTCATGCGTTTTTCGGTCCAAATCTTTGCTGCCAGTAGATTGCCTGTGATTCCAACTAAATACCATATGGGAGTTATACAGCGGTCCACGTGTAGAGCAACGGGGCAGAAGACATCGAGAAACTGAGCCAAAGTGTATCTTTCCCAAACATTTGAAGCACCAGGATCCAGGGTGGTTACATTACCATCAACGTCGTCGCTCACTGTGAAGTTGAATGAGTCGAGAAGAAGTGATGAATTCTCCATCACATTAGTCATATTGTCACCGACTTAACCTACAATGTAATATAACCCCAAATTAGATGAAGATGAAAAGGAAACATTAATTAGTCTTCCAGAAATGTTTTTGAGCACGACAAGTGGTTTAGGAGACACCGATGTATTTGAGAAGCGAAATTAATTGGTTCTAAATTACACAATATTCTGGAGTTTTCGATGTTTTTTTTGCTATCAGAACGCCTTTTTCAGGGATCCTGCAGATTCATTCTGGATACAATCCCTCTTTGTTTAACAAACAATGACATTACGACATTACCATTCATCAAATAGAGCAGGTGAAAACCTTAGGAGTCCTTGCATAGAAATAACAGAAGCCCATGAGCCTGATATCTGAAATGTTGACATCTCTTGTCTATCACTTGTACAGAATTGGTTCCCCAGAGTATTGTTTGTTACGCTATGAGTTGTAAAACCCTACATATATTGCATTATTGCAGTAATGAACTGGCCTGAGACTATTAAGGCTTTTATCATTATTCTGTTATCTAATTCGATACAAGTCAAATTTAGCTGCACTGAAATATTGCTGGTCGATTTATCATCAGCTAAGTTCTTCAGTCTTGTCTTCTGTGTGATGAAATAAATGCTTTAATATATTGGTCGTACATTAACAATGCTCAAGCTGTTTCCTATTAAACTTAAAATAAATGACAGAAACATCAATGTCGGTGTTTTTTAATACAAAAATTGATTTTCAACAGACTTTTGAAACAGATATTGCCTGCGTTACTTTGCTTCAGAAACAAAAGGCAATGAACATTACAAATGCGTATCACTTCTGCATGGCTTTACCATAGTGTTGAATCTCGCGCACGAATTGAGTATTTCCTGAAACAAGAAACACAACGATCAAAAAGATTTGTAATTTCTTCTTTTATGTTTGATGAGTTCTCATCTCTCAAATGAAACTTTCAGTGTTGAACAAGGACCAACATCCGTTTCGAAAGTAGCAGCAATTATCAAGACTGTATCTGATCACCGAGATGCGACAGAAAACTACAATAGACGACACGTGACTAGGCCTTAATTTCCATAAAAAACTCGGTTGTCTGTCTTATGTCTCGGACAGTGCATTCTTTAATCTTTCGCGGATACTTTGGCATACTTAAGTAAATCTGACTTCATATCCCGTCTATGCATCCTTATAATCCTCTTTTGGACACTTGTTTCTTGATGGAAGCAGCGGCACCACGCGAAGAGCTTATAATTACTTAGCTGTCTGATTTCAGAGATCTGATGGGCCTACATTATGTAGACCATAAGACGTGGCGTTGGGAATAGAGATCTTATTCTTATTTCGCAAGACGTCTGACAGGTCAGTGAACGAACTAATCAACTTGGCTCTTAGTGATTTTCGAAACAAATAGCTACAATAGAAAAGTTGTGAACCTGCTAATGACCTCTGATTACTTCCACAAGAAGCATTTTTGTGAAAATATTTGCAGTTTTAACAGAGGTTTTTTTCCGGGCAAAGTTAACTCGATTTCTTCTCTGGTAGTATCTTTGCAGAAGAAAAGGCCAAACATTTAATTTTATTTCAGAAGAACCCCATGAGTGTATTTTGTCTTTTCAGAACAAAGTATAGAAGTTCAGACATTTCTGACATTTGCGAGGAAAATAGTAGTCTGTGAGAAAATATTTGGAAGCATAGATAAGTAATCAATACATTTCTTTCAATAATAATACTGCACAATTATATTTTATATTAGGGACCACTGAACTACATTGGAAATTTTGCACTCTACCTTTGAATGGCTCAGATATTCACATGTCCACTGATAGAAATCTGTGAATATCAGGGGCATGTCTCAGTCAAATAGAAATTTTTCAATTTAATCTAGCTTGGCTCCCCCAATGTAAAAAATAATTATGCAGTATTAATTTTGAAAGAAATGTATTGGTTATTTATTTATGCGTCCATATATTTTTATAGACTACCATAGTAAAGCCTAGTCTCCTCAAAAATGACAGAATTTACTGAACTTCCTACAGGGTGTTAAAGTACCATGGTCTTGTTAAAGGACCTTTTCTCATATTTGGCGCTGTAACAAGCACAAAGTATCGGTGGGATAATCAAGTACAGAAAATACCAGACAACACAATTACTACACATTTCAACTATTGGAAATGCAGTCATAAGCATGTGCCAGGTAGAAAACTTTTCAGTTCGATTTGAATTCAATTTGTGATGCCGAGTCAAAGACTTCCGATTTGAGGTGACCAACTTTATTATCCTCCAGCCTCTACTGAAACAAAACTTCTCAAGGAGAAAATTTACAATTTTGCAATTTTACTGAGTAACCTCTATCCAGGACTGTATGTTCAGCTATTTTGAAAAAAATAGGGAGGACATCAAAAAATTGATGTACATATAAGATACGTTCACTTCACTTCAAGGAAATGAAATCCCACCATGATCCCATTAATTCCGCAGGCGTGTTACACCTGGCTGTGGATAGCAGAGATTTCACTCAAATGCGGACATTTCCTTGTTCAATCCAGCTTAATGGAGAAGTACTAAAACATTGTTGACTCTTTTATTACAAACTGATACAATGTATTAAACCTGTACCCTTGCACAAGTACACTTGATAATTTTTACAAAATAAAAACTCCTGGTGGGATTTAATTCATCTCGCTGATTGCCAGTCAGACAGTTTTTGTATTGAGATGTCAAGTGTACAACGCAAAACAGTACATTCTATCTTCCTTTAACAGTAAACAACCTGAAAACTTAACTTGATACATTGTCGTGTACAACCATCCAATCTCAGAACATTTAAATTGACCTCTCACTGTTTTTGTATTGGGATGTAAAGTACATAATGTTAACATGGAGCAAGAAGTGAAAGTGAGCCGTTCTCATTGATTCTTGGATGAAAATGGGATAACATTACCATTTGCTGCTGGGTTTTGTTTAACATTATCGCATGGTATTGTTACTGAAACATACATAAAAACAAATTCTAATTATCAATCGGTAATTAAAATTTCATTGAATTTCCATTTTGATCATCTGGTTTCATTTAAAATGCAAATCAAAATGTGTCACTGAATATGCACAATGTCCAAAAGGACGACTCTAATTTGATTCAATTAAAACATGTCCAAATTGGATACCTGTTGAATTTGAATATTTACTTTTTTACTAGCCTATTGCGGGTTACAGAATTAGGTTTTGTCTTCTGAAATTAATAATGAGGACTTTTAAACTGGTTAGTCAGACGAATTAAGGCAAGCGTACTTTAGTTTCTCCCTTCCTTCTCAGGAAGTGTCAGTAATTGGCGACAGGAAGAGTCGACACAAAACAATGACAGGGAACCTGATGGAGATTTCGTGTCAAGGAAGATGTCAACGTGACAAGAACGAATTTAGGGCAATCTATGTCCTCGCGTTCCAAATCCAGACCATGACGCATATTCAAGGTGATCCTAGCCACATGTCCAACTCAATTAACTTTCGCACAAATATGACGACAATGACTATGTTAGCATTGCTCGACTATCTTTTGATACATGTACTTGTTTCATAAATTTGAGACAGTACAATTTCTTGAAACTTTTCAAAACTTTAATGACTATTGTTTCATTTTGAGGATTTTTTTTTCTAAAGAACATGTACAAGGATAAACGATAAGAGGAGTACAATGTAACAACATCTGCGATGGATCGATCAACTGTGGTACCCAAGAGTAACAATGATTTCCTTAACTATAGCTTGATAGGTGACCGGAATTGATCTCAAGGACAATGGAAGTCTGAAAAATGTCTCCCGTGTCGTCTTCTTCTGAAAGAGCACGAATCCCAGGATGTGGTCGTCCTATTTCCCAACCTGAATGGTTAGAATGTTCATTTTCGCTTTTTAGACATGTCCGTGATAAATGCGTAGACTAAGCCAGATATCAAAGAAAATCGAAAAGTGTCGATATGGTCAATCGTACACACATTTTATTTGGAGAAGTTGTTCGAAGTTTCCTTTTTGTGTAACATTTATATCTCATCGATTTTACTCCAAAGTAAGAGAAACCAAAATACAAAGATATCCTCTCAGTGGACATTCATGAAGATGAATCCTATGTTAAGATTGGAAAATGTGTGGGCACTTCAATAACATACTGGCATAATTACAGTAAGCCTTTCCAGAAATAACATATTTCACATCAGTGCCAGAGAGTGAAAGCTCTTCTGATGCGATTGACTATTTTTGGAAGTTTGTATAAAAATTCTAAAAGATCGTGTATCATATATTATCAGTCTTCTCATTTACCTATTTGAAATTACTACTAATAATTATACCATCATATGTATTGTTATCGTCTCTCCAGCATGCACTAAAAAGGAATAATATTTATCTAAACAATATTTGTTTGCAGAAAAAAGATACTTGTCCATTGCAGTAGCGGATCTAGAAACTCGGTAGTAGAAGGCCAAGACGCATAACATTTATGTAGGTCTATTTTCCCTGAAATAATTGCCTCCCCTGTCCCTCCCTGCATTTAATATTTAGTTGTAATCTATGATTAATTCTGTCTGAAATCTTCGTCTCCGGTATTAACTCAAGACACTATTTCCAAATGTAACATACTATGCAATCAAATTCAGATTTCATAAAAGGTTGGCAATTTCAGGTGGGCTGCACTCAGAGGTACGTTTTTAATGTTTAAGGGATGTCGTTTCCGCGATGACCTGATCTGTTAGCTTCCTGTCAGCCCTTCCTGTTATCAATTAATGACTTCCTGTAATCTGTACATATTCCCTCCAGAGTTTAGTAAGCCTTATCAGGTCGTGGGAAGAAGCAGCCAGGGATACTTGTATTGTGCGTGCAAAGTAAGAGATAACAAAGGTAACTACGACAACAAATGCCCACGATAAAGGATGGAATAAAATTTACAGTCTCCAGACCAAAACATCTATTTCTATGAAAAGAACACAAGATTCCACGTTGACTCTCATACCTGAAACGTTGTCGCCGTGTACAAACAATTGTTGGAACATTTCTGAAAAGTCACTTTTCTAGGAATGTCTGAATACTTGGTTGTTTCCTGTGTGAGTTCCATTGTGAGACTCCCAACTGTTTAACCAAATAGCTTGCCTGATCGGTTTGAAGTCATGTCCCTAAAGCTTTACCACATTTGTGAATCAACGTAAACATTTTCTGCACTGATGACGCAGTATAATTTAAGATTGGGTTGCTGTTTACACAACGATCAAAAAACCGTTTCGTGTCCCGAAACACCTAGAAATTGGACAAGAAACTAACCGTTAGCAAAAATTCTGAATTAATGAAAACAGTTTTGCACCATTAACTGGTCTAACTCAAATGTTTACCGGTAATACACACACGTGTGTGACCAAATAATAGAAAATAAAATCTTGTCGACTATTTTGAGCAATGGCTAAAGCAGGACCAGTAATGGACGTTTTTCTCTACAGTTTTATTGGTGATTTTAAATGTTAAATTTCAATACCTTCCAAATGTTTAATTATTTAAAGATTTTGATACAGTATCTTGTGAGACGAAAGAGTAAAGATTAAATTGGGAAAAAGTTTAATTGCGCCACTCTGTTGCATCACTATTTTATATTCTTTAGTTTTCGATATAAGTATCCGTCACAATTATTAATCTGGATAATGTTTAAACCTCGTTTTGTCATCTTTGGGTCTAGGACCTTTCACTAATGAGGATTACGAAATAGCGAGTTCACTTGGTGTCATCTGCCTCCAGTACACTGAACCCTACTATCATGACCTCATGCCTGTCATCAACTCGCCTACGTTTTGGACTGTGACCAGCATATTAAACTATGTTTTGGCATGTAAGGACCTTCCCGCGTCATTTATCATAAGAAAAGTTCAAAATGCAATCATAAAATATTAACTACGAAAGTGAAAGAAAATGCAGAAAGACCATTGCACACATAAAAGACAGGTTTCAGGTTAGGATAATATACACAATGATCTGAAACAAACCAAAAATTAATGCAGAATTTGGTTGTTCACGTGAGAAAGTCAATGTTGGTCATTATTGGTATTGTTTACATTGGCAGAATGATCTATTTTAGGGAAAACTCGATTGTGAAGGAAATAGCTGGTGGTCTTCGCACTGTGTCAAACTGACTGTCAATTTTATGTATTGAATATAACATCTGTGTAAGACATGAGGCATCAGGTTGACAGTCTGATGACATTTTGCTGGCAAAATACACAGGTTGAGTACTTTTCCAGAACTCAACTTCTGGACCATAATTATCACATTTGTTTCATTATTTCTTTAAAATATGATAATTCATAATGTATGTACAAATACATTTATGAATAGGGTTCCTATGCACTGAAACACCTAATGTTTTATAAGTTGAACATGTGTGAAAAAGTACTTAATTTTGGGTGCGAAAACCATGGGTACATATTAGTCGCTTCAAATGTATTGCACGTAATATTCTTGACATTCAGATTTAATTCTAAGACATGGGTGTAACCTGTTAAAGTTGCACAGTTACTTCATTTAAAACTCAAGTGCGCCAGTAAATACTCTGCTTGTTCTTCTGTATCTCTATCCATGTGTTAAGATTACTTGATGGATAAGAAATTATCAAAATCAGAAAAATCCCTGACAAATATCGATAGTTTAAACAGTTCGCGGGGATTTTCAGAAACTACAATAACTTGTGTGCAAGAACTTCCATGTGTAATTTTTACTGAAACTTTCTCACATCAGCATGATGAGGCATTATGTTTGAATAATTTGAAACTTCTCATCCGTAGATTTGGTTTCACAGTCCTTTTCTAAACTATCATCTTTTGGCATGGTGTGACAAATTCATGTCATCATGCACTGCACAAAGGCGACAAATTGCATGTTTTTTCACCAAGTTTCTGTTTGCAGAGTTTGTGAAATTTATTACTGTCGATTTAGATCTATACACGTTGGAAGGATTGTGTTAGTCTCATCATTCTGTATTTTTGGCTTTTTTTTTGAAAACTGTGTTTCTCATGAAGCAACAAACAGTAGATTTAATGGAGAAATTTAAAGTACCAAAAAGAGTCATCTCTAAAATGTAAATTTACCTAAAATGATTACCTTGAGACAGTTTTAATTATCCGCTTATCGTTCGCAATATACGTGGGAACTGCCAAAAATTATCCTCAATATATCCAAAGCATTGAATACATGTCTCCTGTCACAGCTATAAGTCAAATAGTAAGATTCCAGTGTTCAGTCACACCTTCCTATGAGAGTCACGTCCCAAATATTTCTTTTCGAAGCAAAATACATGTGCTGTCACTTCTTCGACCGAGTTTTTCCCGTAATACACAAAGTTGGCAATGTTGACATTTTTATATTGCGTAAATTTTAAAAATGAATAAGATAAGGTTACCAGTTAATCAATTTTAAGTCAATACACCATGACAAATATGAATCCGCAAAAATCTTGATTCACCTGGTAGCTGTTTTCAATTTATATACATTAGAAGTTTTACAAATTGCCAACTTTGTGTGTTACGGGAAAACTCTAATGCAGATCAGGAGACCTGTGGTACGGGATTGCTGTTTGAAAAAAAGAGAAAAATTTCAATTTCCATTTAATGTCCTTGGTATCCTAAAAATGCAACATTGTAGCAGGGAAATAGTAAGTGTAAAGCATGAGAAAATAAATGAAAAATCTTCAAATTTTGAGCCATGACGGCCAAGTAGAATACATGGAAAATTAAAAAGTCATTTTTATTTACGAAAATGGATCAGTCCCTTTGCATACAGATTGTTTTAATCACAGTGGAAAGAAAGCGGGCCTAGATTTTCACATTTTAGTGCAAAAGTGGAATCTTTCATTTCCTCCTGCATGTATAATGTCGTTTAACTAATGAACAGAGTGGTAACTTTCACCAAATTTGGAAATTAAAAGACGCAAACCAGTCTTTTGACTGATTTTGGTAGAAGAACCGTATTTGTGCTTTAAGAAACAAATTAGTCCAATATGACACCAACAAATGGGTCTATTTATCATCAGAAATATGATATTCTCCAGAAAGTTATTTCACGTGAAAATAAAATTAAATGTGACTTGAAAGTGAACTTGTTCCCACTGATGTTGATTTCGTGTCTCCTCTACTGAAGAAATATTATCCTTTGTGAAATAATGTATGGCTAATGTAATGCCATCACAAAGAAAACTGTAGATACGTTGGTCCCAAACCTTCGCGCGCCTTTTGTAATTGAGGCCAGAAAGTGTCCTTAACTTCTTTTATTCTTCGTGATGAAGCAAAGAAATGTGATTGACACTTATTATTATCAAGATACTATCAATTTTGTAACCTGAGACAACATCACTCTGTACCTTTGGCTTGGTCAGCATTCATGGAATATTTCCTAATTAGCCAAAAGGGCATATAAAATACGTTCCTCTTGTCCTTTTTATAAATTTATTGCAAAAATCTGAGTTAATAATCAAAATGTTAGTCTAAATAGACACTTGGTATAAAGATCTAATATTTGTGGATGCTTCAAATGATCATGACACATCTGTCCGTTACAGTTTAGTCTGACCAAATACTAAATAAGCAGACAATTTCACTTCTGCTGTTTTCAAATGTCGGCTAAGATGTTGTGACGTCACTACTTCAGAAATTTGAGAGACCTTCAAAGATAAAAAGAAACAAGTCGTCTCAAAAGGAATTCCATGAGAAGATACATAAGACCTAACTATGTTGTACAACAACTTCGAACAGTAAAAATTCCGCACTCTCATTTTGCAAGAAAAATCAAAGTTCTGAAATTATGCGTATTTCTTCTATCTCATCTCAGTAATTAGGTAACATCTAAGATCTAAGTCTAAATATTACAGGAATAAATAGGGGTGTGACTATTTCAGACAGGCCTAATTAGAATATATCCTTGACAAATTGCAGAAATCTTGGATTGTATCACCCCGCTTGTCGACCCAAGACGTGATTGATATCCCTATTGTGATGGACAATTATGTAATTACATTCAATTATGCTTCTTCAAAGTTTTTCCCAAGATCTGCTTGACATCATTTCATTGGATGGATTTATCACTGTCATATCTTAGAATATTACAGAGGATAGGGAGATACACTTAATGTGTGGAAATAATAAATTTCTTGCTGAAGGACAATTGGTCTCTCCAAGTTTCTTATTAGCTAATTGTATTGATAACAATGGAAACATTTTTCTTCTCAGGGCAAGAAATACAAATGATGTTCATTGTTTTCTAGTCATTGATTTCTTCACCATGGGTTATATTCAAATAAAATGAATGAGTTTGTGTCTGATAACTTCATGCCCAAAAGTTGAAATGTGTAGCATTTATTTTTGTCATCTATTATTTATTTTTGTTTCATTATACAACTGTACTCACATATTTACTTGATCTTCTATTTAGAAGTAATATTTTACATATATTACACTGAAAAAAGCAGGGTGTAAAAAATAAATATTGCAAATGCCACATAGAACAAATATTAGACATTTCAACTATTTTCAACTAATGGGCATTAAGTCATTAACTTGTGCCAGACATAAAATCATTCTTTCCATTTGAATGCAACCCGTGTTCTCTCACATTCCTATCAAATCGGAGTACTGCGACAACTGATTGTCTTGTATGACCGGTCAGTCTGAATTGCGAAGACAGAAGAATTTCTTAATAAATCTTGGATTGATTTCCTGAGATGTTCAGGAACAGCTTTTGTTACTTACTCCGTAATGTTACCGTGCAAACAAATTCGTATTGACATTGTTGACGAATAAGCACTGATCTGTTTAACATTGAAATCAGCGTTATGTTTCTTCTCTTTGATATAGCAATTTACTCAATTTTGGACAGACAACACCGCATCAGCATCAGCGACAATCAGTTACCAATCAGACAGTCTGCACACCAGCTGTTTACACTGTTTGTTTTTGGTCAGAGATACCAGTGATGTTGTCACTTTATGTTTCGTTACAACGATGAAATCAGATCAACTGTGCAAATACGACAACAGTTCACTGAAGAGATTAAAAATATATTCCCACATTACTAGTAATGATCGCAAATGCAGCTGGCGAATCATCTACATAGACACTTTCAATTTTATTCACAAAAAACATTAGTCTATGAGTCAACAAAGCCCATTCGATAATTGCTAAGATGCACTTTATTCTAATATTTTTTAATGTTTCTGGCCATATTCAGACTTTCTTCGTAATAAAAGTAATTTTGTGCTGGCATTTGTAGGTATACACATATGCATTTCTGTTTCTAGGAATGGCAAAAGACTGAAATAAAAATGTTCTCATTGTAAAGCTAAATAAGAATTTCCTGACCAGCTTGAAAATACTAAGTAAGTTTTCTAATGTCCCTGCACTGTGTTACGAGACAAAAGTCAGGTATGGCAATAAAATGACAATAAAATTTACATTTTACTGCCGTAAGATCTTGCCTAAAAGGTGAGCAGAAAAAAATTGGCATTAATATTTGGCTCGCACTTTGTTTCGATTTAGTTGCTATGAAATATACCAACCAAACTTATTACCGCCCGCATCCGAAGGATGGGGGAAGGTAATAGTTTGAGTCGTTTTTGTCAGTGCACAGGGGGGGGGGGGGGTTCCTGGGAGCAGAAGGTGAACCCCAGTCCTAGCCAGGGGGGGTAATTTTTTTTTTGGAAATTTTTTTTTCAAATATTTCTTTTTCCAAATTGTTTTTTTTTCAATTTTTTTTCTCCTTTAATTTCTTTTGGGGGACATAAGTCCTTGGGGATAGGTTTGCTACGTGGCGGGCGGTATGCCTCTTGCGTTCATGCAGGAGGACTTTTTTGTTACATTTAAATTCTACTTCTATTTTATTTAAAACTAATTTTGCCATCATCAGTAACATCTATGGGTGGCTTTTTCTTCAAAAAATTGAAGGGAATACGTCCTTTTTGTGATGCCACTGATACCCCTATTTTGAACTTTTGGTGACGTCTGCCTTGGGTTTCAAAGACAGAGTGGATACTTCGTTTGTGTGTTTCATCGCCTGCATGCAATGGATTCTTCAGATTCACCTCTGGTGCGACACCTGCTGACCTCTTGGTGGCCAGCATGGCAGTCGAACATATGGGTGGCTTTCCATATTATATTTAGACAAAATTCGATATTCTGTTGATCGGTGTCTTAAGGTTTGCAGAGTCTGTAAAGCAGTGTTGAATGATTCCAGTAGATTTCCAATTCAAACAGTATCTCAAATGACCAAATATGAGCACTTCATTCAAAAACATGTACATACCTTTTCCAACTTCATAAATTTTTCTCCTGAACTTTCCGTCTGGAATCTTTACACTTTCTGCAAAAAGTTACTCAATCCATACCCGCATTCCCCCGTATAATTCTAGCAAATTTCTGGTCATTTGCCTCCAGGAATCCATTCATATCCTATTCTATGTGGCAATAGAAACAACAATTACCCAGAAACAACAAGTAAATGTGAATGAGTCACTGGTAATGTCCATTTACTGATGTGACCAGACCGACTATGTCTCTTCTCTTAATCTAATTGTTGTGTTGCCAGACATATCGAGGCTTTCCTATGTGACTGCATACATAAAACGATTACATTGTTCGGATAAACGGAGTCAGTGGAAAAAAATTGCCAGTGTTTTTTTTAAATACAGACAATGACGCTAATATCTGAAATGATTGATACAGTGCAGCGCAAAACCTTCAAAACTAAAATCAAATAGTGCATGAAAAAACAAAAGAGGAAGAAGCGGCTAAAATCAGTACGAAATCAATTATTTAAAACTTAGTGAAAAGTTACTTCAGGTCATAAAATTATTGAGTTCGTGACATCAGCAGAAACAGACTTTAGCTGATTTCACCTTCCTGAGGTTTCCTGTTTGATTCTAGTCCTCTTCGCTGCTTTTAAATGAAGCTACTTACAAACTGGTTCGAAGGTATTGGCGTTTGTTCAGTTATATTTCATTTGAACAGCTGGTGTCAAAAATGACCGGGTGTTTGAACTCTTCGGTCACAAGATTCATACTCGATCACACAACTGTGTATTTCTAGTTGAGGTCCAATTAGGACAAGGTGGCTTTGCGTGCAATAAGTCTGAAGGGACCATGATGTTCGATTCGAAAGCATTACGAGAGAGAGAAAAATTAGGACCAAGATCTAGTTTAAGAATAGAATGTTGTCCTTGATCAGGAATATTTAAGAAATGACTAAAAGTTTGACTTACTGTTACTTGTTCGCATCATTGTACCATCACGCACTATGTGAAGTCGTATCAATCAATCGTAAATATTAATTCTGGAAAGAAAAATAACGAATTAGAATTAAATTTAACAGCATAATAACAACTTCATTGTTCATTGATTTAGAATAGATCTTTATCAATCAATCAGGACAAAACTAGTATCGATATATATCCCATAGCATTTTTCTGTAAAAAAGGACCTAGAAATAAAAAACATCTGTGAGTAATGTTCTTTTTATTTATCTTCCACCATAAAATTGTTGCACTTTGCAATAACCATTAATGTTATCACAGTTCAAAGTAAGTTAGACTACGTAATAAAATTATAAGTATTGGAACAATGTAATTGAGCTACACTTCACATTCATTAAGTCCAACATGTTTTGCTGGGTGTCTAGGGATTTGTAGTGAATCTGGAAATGTCTACTTTGGGCTTATGTGGTATCAAAGAACGATGAGTCTTGTTAGGCCGGGTATGACCTTTTCTCCATTTTTTGTTCTGAAAGGTTTTTACTGTTTTGTGTCAATTTTTCTTTGAGTCTTTTTCCATGGGCTCCTGATACCCATGTAACATGTGTCCTAGGTTTCTTAGTAGCAGCCTGACAGCTAAACTCCTCACCCACATCTTTTTAAGCAGTGATGGGAGTCCAGCACATACAATGTACTACTGTACTAACTTGACAACTATCTGGCACCCTTAGCAACTCAGCCCTCATGGCGCAATTATTTCATTTTGTGAACTTACACAGTTTACTAATGTGTTCATACTATGTATTTCCTATGTAATAGCGAACAACGTTAAGAGTTGTAATTTTGATGAGTTACACAATGGTAATTGTGAAAAGCATTATTAATCAAGTAAGTCATTTTATAAATAACATTAAGAGGGAGAATTGTGAATGATGATTCGTGTGTGCTTGAGATATAACACGAAACTGAATAATTTAATGAGCAATTCAATTTCATATAAACCGCTTTCAATGTAGTGTGCATAGCTTCGGCAACCTTTAAAAGTTGGGTAGGAGGTCATCTCAAAAATTCTTCATCAAAGATCCTGTCCTGTGACAGCGATGACCTTTTCATTCAAGACTTTCTTCATGGCACAAGAACAGATCAAAGCGCTTTTTTGACGCTAATTTTATAATCATAGATTTACGTCCATCAATTTAGTTGTAAACTTCCTTTTATGATCTGAGGAAAGTCTGAAGAATCGCTGTGAAAATCTTTTTCTGCAAAGAGGATGAAATTGAATATGCATGTGATGCAATCTGATCTACGTTACGAATTTCGTAGACTTTGCCACCTTCATATTTATCTCATATTTCCATCTAACAAATTCACAAATGTTCAGATGTTCCCAACGGTAAGTTTTTATTTCAGACTGTGACATTCTACACTTTATCATTAACTTCGTTAATCGCGTAAAAAGTTTAAAATGCATAAGCACCAAACTTGATTGGAAACTAATTCTTACCCAGATCCTCAGAAAAGACCTTTCCAAACACTAACACAGTCTCCAAAGCTCATTCTTGCTGTACTTCTTCAAAAAGCAGTTACTTCACGCTTTATACACCGAGAGTTGGTTAGATTGACGCACGGACGCTCTTTCAGTTTCGCGTGGGATACATTTCAACTATTCATGAATCATTGTCACAGATATGATGTTCGTCTAAGAATTATTTTCCATAATGATCTCCCAAAATAGAAGACCGAATTGCAGCAATTAGCAGCAAAATGCATTTGGTAATTTGTAGCTTATTATTGTTAAACTTGTTATTTATCTCAAAGTTTCACTGACAAACAAAACACACTGGCTCAGCTGCGTGAGAGGATTTGCGAACTACAGCACCGTAATAATATGTGTCCATATACTAGCACGTCAACATCTAAATATATGCATCAATATATTGATAGCAGTAACGTCAGGACACCAACTTTAAGCCAATTTGAAATTGTGATGAACTAACCCAGGGGGCTAATTTTGTCCAGGCCTGAATACATTTCAATGATTTACATTGCTTTGCATTGTTGTGTTAAAAAGACAGATTGGCCACTGAAACATCATCAAAACAAGACTTTAAATCCAATTGAACACTTTGTGAAAATATTTTTGAACTAATCGATTGGGCTTGTGAAATGCATTGAGGTCCATGAGGGTCACTTGGCATGGTCAAAACAAATTTCGCATTCTACAAATTCACAGCTGGGACACTCGCAACAATTTTCACTAAATTAAACATTCAATTTTCAGATGTATAAAACAATAAAGAGTGAGACTTTTTTCAGATAGAGTAACAGGTTTCATTATTGAACTGTACTCAGAAAATTTTGAAACTGAGTTTGATCTGAACCTTGATTCAGAATAGTTGTAGATGTACCAGTTGAAATCTCGTTTTCATGTAAGAATTCAATTAGATCTGGGAATAACTGTTTGCTTTCTCAGAATTTGTGCTGAAAGGTTACCTTTTAATTATTTGTTTATTTCGCAAGTAACGTCACTAGGTGTGTCTTTTATAAACCACCAAATTACCTGAGCGCATGCCTCAGCATTAAATCTATGTTGTAAATAAACTAATCTCATGAATATATTAATCCTGTTCCTAATCCCAGGAATAGATTAAATCCCTGTAAATTAGTACAGTGTTAGTTATGTAAAGCCAATAAACCGCTCCTGGCCAAAATTATGGTTTGTATCAGAAAAGCTATGACCCACAGCCACTATCCAAAAGATCATTTCACTGCCAGCAACTGGTGATAGGAAAAGTGCATACATATGTCCCTTTTAAAAACCTCGAAGCAAAACAAGGTTGAATACATTTAGCTCTGATCTATGAATAAATTAGCCGTTTCAAGCAGTAACTAGGTTTTCGATTGGACAAACTGCTAAAAAGGTTGTCTACTTCTAAGATCTGTCGAAAATCCTCTGTGCGGTATCACTGGTTATTGTCCATTTTCACTAGCGGATCCGGGGGGGGGGGGCGGGCCCCCTGACCCCCAAATTTGGAGGCCCAAGTATACAATTTAAGAGCTAAGCTATGAATTTTAGAGCCC